>QRFB01019341.1:0-15682 GCA_008931105.1 Oenanthe javanica
ATTATAGAATTAGTAATATACTAAAACTATTATTATAGAAAATTTTACACTAGAAATTGACTACATAATTGAGAGTCATTTCCTTTTGTTTAGCTTCTTACGTATTTTCCAAGGTGAGATTTCTATAAAAACTCTTGCAAGCCCCATTACTAATTGGTTTTGTTGCGAAAATTTGTTCCAAATCCTTATCCAAAATTACTCGTAGCCTTACATTACTGAGTCCTGCATCATGATAGTATAAGCAATTACTTTGCTAATATTTTTCAAGTAATATATGTATACATGAAAAATGAAATCATATTACATCTTACTCTACCTTCTAGTGACTTCTCTCCATCTCCTCTCTCTATTAATCTAATTGTCCCTCAGATTTTTTCTTCCACTCGCATCTCTCCCTTGAAATTCAGTTCTTGGATCAAAATAACATAAAGTACTAATATAAATAGAGAATAGAGATGAGAACAAACTGATATTCCTTAAATTTCATCTGATATATATCACACCACTACCAAGGTGAATACTCTGCAATATTCATAGGATGCATCAACACCTTGCACAGTTGGCATTTGGCAAAATAATTTAAAATCGTACCATGTATGCCATTATGAACATCTTACATATTAATGTAATTCATAATCAGTTCCAAACTTAATTCTAAAAAAATGTCAAAATTTAAGAATCTGTCTTGTATTTTAACACACGAGCACCTTACAGTTAAGTGAAATGAGTGACTGCTTATCATGCTAGGTATGTTGGTATACTAAATAATATAGAAGAAAAAATAAAATATTTCCCCAAGAGTTTATTCTTCCTAAATTAGTGTATGCTTGTTTAGACACCTCTCCAGAGATTTGTTTTCTTAGCAATTTAATTTAGGTTACTATCATAAGTGTTTTTTAAGATGTCTAATTATAAATTCATCCGAGTTCCAAATTCCAAACCAGTCTACTTAACCCTTAAACACATTCAAATTTGAATACCTATCGACAAGTCCTAATCTTATTGCCCATCTCAGCATAGATACCATTTGTCTAAAAAATCTAAACCAACTTTACTCTATAGTAGTAAAATAATTTTAAATCCTGTCTAAATCCATACTCCAAGATCCAAACAGTCTAAGATGTCTGACAGTGACAAAAGCTGCAAAAATCAAGTGGGATTATTTATTATGTATTTCGTCACGGCTTTATGTTATTTAAGAAAAGGGAGATCGGAGGTTACATGTATCGTAATTCTAGTAATAGTAGGGGTTCAGAATTTCAAGTATTAATTTTTGGACCTTTAAGATTTTGTTAGAACTAACCTGAATAGTTCACTTAAATACAGTTGTCTCTTAATTCTAATTGTAAGATTATAATATTATATCAAAAACTGCAACAAGTGTATCTTGTAAGTAAATATTAACAGTAACTAGCTTCATCACACACCAATTTGTACTCGGGGCAATAACACAAAGGTATAAACAAAACAGACTAATTTCAGCTGCTCATGCTAAAATTAATAATCTGTGCCCCAGTTTGACGTCTTTTATTTAAGTTTTTGTCAAGTTTTCAATTTTAGATCTGACCACAATTTAAGTGTGACCTATTTTACTAATGAAATTGAAATAGAACTTGGGTAACCTGCAATGAAATAGGCAGGCAGTTTGGACATTGGCCATGAATACATAAAGAATAGTTGGATTAATATCTATAATTAAACAATGATGCAAATATCGTACCCATTCAAAAGCCATCTTCAATCTGTTCTTTCCTTGAATAAGAACTTGGAGAACCTTATCCACATTTTCCCTAAGGGATGTAGTGACATAATTCAATTAGATACTTCCAGTAAGCAAAAAGTGAAAGATAACTGGAAAACTGTATTAAGGATACATACATGTAGATTATTGAAAAATCACAAGTAGAAACATACTTTTTTCTGGATGACCAAACACCCACAGTAAACCTGTTGAAGCAAAACTGCAGAAAATCCTCACAGAAGGGCCTCTTGAATACTACATAACAAGTACCAATGATGTTAACATAATGTTGGACAACAAATAATGACGTCTATAACAAGAGAATACTCAGAAAAGAACAATCCTCACTTTTTTTTCCGGCTACATGACCATCAGCTTTAATAGTAACAGTCTTATCACCAACAACATCAGCAAGAAGCCCATTCAAATCGAGTACGAGAAGTTTCTTTTGAACACAGCCAGTAAGCATTTTTCCTAAGCCCACATTTTGGTCGGCATCCATTTTAGTCCTTCTGACCTGCTGCGCTTCTGAAAGATCATTACAGGAGATTACACCCTCCTCAGGTTTCAGATTCAGGTTTTTCCCTTGGATCTTTCTTTTTCTCTTTTTCCTCCCCTGCATATTCCCCACAGCTTCTTCTTGAGATGCTGAGATCTCATCGATTTTAGCATCATTTATGCCAGAGTTATCCTCACCGCCACAATTTTTATCCTTAGTTGCCGATTCACTCTGGTGGATTCCTTCTAATACCCCGTGTTCTGCGCTATGCTGCATCAATTCGGAATCACTCATTACATATGTACTGGGCATAATCACACTACTTACCAACGTATTCAGATTCATCATTTTCATTTTTGTTTCGGCTTTCGGCATCAGCCGCGGAACCATGACCATTTTTCTAGAGATATCAACACTGCATGCCAGGCCACCATCTCCTGCAACTTTATGAATTGGATTTTCTCTTACCAAAGAAAGAGATTTTAAGTTATCATGAAGTTCATCGTTACTTTTTTGGGATATTTGATTCTTCGCTCGACCCTTCTTTTTCTTTCTCTTTGTACGCATTGCACCTACATTTAATTCTTGAGGAACTTGGTTAACATGTACTCCGAGTGTACTTTTAGTATCAACTGTTAAACCACTATCCCTACCACTGATGTTACTATCATTACTTAAAGATGAATTACCAAAACTTGTCTTCCGGAGATTGACACAGTCCTAGACTTCTACATCACGATTCTCTAATCTAGAATCTGTCACTAAACAAGGACCATCTATAGGCTGCTGAATCAAATCAACATTTGCAAGGGCATTCAAGTTCTTCCCTATCTCTCTTTTCTTTTTCTTTCCTTGCTTCCCACTCATTACGGTATCAGAATGTACCGCCTCTGAACCTATCGAATTTCTTTGCAATGTAACATCCTCCATGGGACCAACATTTGCGAGGGCATTCGAGTTCTTCCCTTCCTTTCTTTTCTTTTCCTTTCCTTGCTTTGCACTCATTACTGTAACAGAATGTACCATCTCTGAATCTAGTGAATTTCTTTGCAATGAAACATTCTCCATGGGATCAGCATTCGCAAGGGCATTCAAGTTCTTCCCTCTGTTTCTTTTCTTTCTCTTTCCTTTCTTTGCACTCATTACGGTATCAGAATGTACCGCCTCTGAACCTATCGAATTTCTTTGCAATGTAACATCCTCCATGGGATCAACATTTGTGAGGGCATTCGAGTTCTTCCCTTCCTTTCTTTTCTTTCTCTTTCCTTTCTTTGCACTCATTACGGTATCAGAATGTACCGCCTCTGAACCTATCGAATTTCTTTGCAATGTAACATCCTCCATGGGATCAACATTTGTGAGGGCATTCGAGTTCTTCCCTTCCTTTCTTTTCTTTCTCTTTCCTTTCTTTGCACTCATTACGGTATCAGAATGTACCGCCTCTGAACCTATCGAATTTCTTTGCAATGTAACATCCTCCATGGGATCAACATTTGTGAGGGCATTCGAGTTCTTCCCTTCCTTTCTTTTCTTTTCCTTTCCTTGCTTTGCACTCATTACTGTAACAGAATGTACCATCTCTGAACCTATTGCAGTTCTTTGCAATGAAACATTCTCCAAGGGATCAACATTCACAAGGGCATTCGAGTTCTTCTCTCTCTTTCTGTTCTTTTTCTTTTCTTGCTTTGCACTCATTACCGTGTTAGAATGTACCATCTCTGAACCTATCGTAATTTTTTGCTCCGTACCAACCTCCATGAGATCAACATTTGCAAGGGGATCCGGGTTCTTCCCTTTCTTTCTTTTCTTCTTTTGCTTTCCGTCCTTTGCACTCATTACCATATCAGAATTTACCATTTTTGAATTTATCGAATTTCTTTGCAACGTGACATCCTCCATAAGAGTATTGGATAGAACCTGTTAAAACATTGTAGCACACTTATCAGCTTCTAAAATCTAAACGTCATCTATATATTTATTCTCTATCCATAAACTCATATACACATTAAATACTTCCAGTGAAACACTATCTAAACAAAATCATCAACCAACCAACAACTTCGTAATCACAGACATGGATCACCATAATTTTTCCCATCAAATTTTTTTCCAACTGTCTTAGTTTCCAAATCACACTGTAATTAAATCAATTAATCAATCAGAGCCTTAAGTTAAACTAAACCGGAACATCCAAACACGTCAAGCTCGATATTCATAATTTCAGAATAAATAATTCCAAATAACAGAAACTAACTAAATAAACAAAATCACACATCCCTAGCTATTATCATCCAAAACATGCGCACGCAATTGTACATTACCTTCATTTTCGAAGCTTTAGGAATTAGAATCAAAGACTCGTAAAAATCAAAGTAATTCGATCATTTAAGCAACCAGAGCAATAATTTCACATAAATTAATCCAGGTAACATCAATTCACTCAATCAATTAAAATTACATATCTCTAGCAATATTCAACCTATATAAATATATATGTATATGTGTGTGTGATGCAACAATACCTCCATAGTCGAAGCTTAATTAGGGTTTGACAGGCTCAAAATGCGCAACGGCGTATAACTAAGCAAACCCTAGTTTCTTTGTTTTTTAAAAAGTAAAACAGTACAAACTGGGATATGGAATTTTAAAGAGCGTTCTTAATTATGAATCAAATGTTTCGGATAAAGTAATATTTAATTTATGGAGTAGTTTTGTAAAATATATATATTTTTTTAATTTTAACATGATAAAAATTTATATTTTAAAGTTTAATTAAATAAATAAAAAGTTTCAGTGTCGTCTTGGTTTAATTGTATACTAATACTAACGTTCATAATTTATTAAATATATATTATTGTCTTTCCAAATAATATTAATTTTCTGAAAACAAATATTAATTTTCTAAATAAAATTATAATTCATGCAAAATATGTATTATTTTATACATTTATATTAACTTGTAAATAACATAATTATTTATGTATTAACTTTTTTGTATTTATTTGTAATTGTTATGCCATAATATTTTATCTTAATTAGTATTTTAAATTAATAATATAATTATTAAATTTTAATATATTATTGATAAATTTTAAATAATAAGTTAAATTTATATCAAAATATTTTAAATTATAAATATTTTATTAATAAATATCAAATCTCCGGAATAAAGTTTTTTAAATGAATTGGCTTGTGCATTAAAACAATTAAAGTAAATAAATGTGATATTATTATTTGTAATCATAATTATAAATTTGTATATGTCATTAAAAATCAAAAACTAAAAGCATAAATTCTCGTTTGGTATTGTTGTTATAGACAATTACAACAACTTTTTCTAGACCTTTTTTAAAAAGTTATTAGGAGTTTGATAAAATTCAAAAACTGCCGTTTTGAAAAAGTATTTTTGATCCAAAAATTATGTTATAGAAAGTATATCCTCATACTTCTGTATAAAGCTATTTTCTAGGTTTTGCAGGAAATAATCATAAATTTTCATCATCAAACTTTCCTAAATATATTATTTTTATATATTATATTTTGAATATACATAAATCAAAAAAAAATTATCAAACAATTATATAATTTTTCTAATCACATTTTTTTGCAACAGTAATGCCAACATCCCCGTGCGTACAACATTCTCTGTTTCTTTTGCAGCAATATATTTTCACAAGTCCAATAATACACTTTTATCTTAAGACGTATAACGAAAATGCTAGAGGGTAGCAAGTAAACTTCCAGAAGTCTAGCATAAGTTTCAGTCATAACACTGTAGAGACTACTATGAAGGATATAAGTCAGTTACTTCATGTCCCCATTCGTAGAGATGATTCTTATCTGGATCTTCCAAAGAATGTTGCTGGAAACAAAAGAGAGGTTTTCGGGTATATTAAAGATAAGGTCTGGAATAGGCTGCAAAGTTGGAAAGGAAAAACAATTTCTCGGGGTGGTAAAGAAATTCTTATCAAATTGGTAATTCAGGCCATCCCTTCTTATGTGTCGAGTATTTTCCTCTTGCCAAATTCCCTCTGTGAAGAAATTGAAAGGTTGATGAATAAGTTATGGTGGCTCTCGGACATGGAAAAGAGCACTGGCATAAGATGGATGGCGTAGGACAAAATGTGTTTTCCGAAAAAATTTAGGGGTATGGGCTTCAAAAGAATCAGGGAGTTCAATGTAGCATTGCTGGGAAACAAATTTGGAGGATTCTTACGGTTCCACAGTCGTTTGTAGCTAGACTGTTGAAAGCTAGATATTTTCCTTTTTGTTCTATTCTTAATGCAGGTCTGGGAAGTAATCTTAGTTTTGTCTGGAGAAGCATTCTAGCGTTAAAAGATCTTATCAGTATGGGTAGCATTTTGAAAGTTGGTAATGGGGAGTCAATAAATATCTGGGATGACCCGCGGATTCCAGAAACCGGGTCAACAAAAGTTCTCACACCCATTATGCAAGGGCTGGAAGGAGAGAAAGTTAAAGGGTTGCTTAAAACGGACACTTAGGAATGGGATATTGAAGTTCTGAATGATATCTTCAATCAAGATGATGTGAGAAAGATTTTAAAAATTCCTCTTTCATCCTCTAATCGTGAGGACAGATGGTTGTGGTTGGAAGATGGAAATGGACAGTATTCGGTCAAAAGTGGTTATAGAATTCTCAGTAGTTTGAACTGCCAGATGCCAACTGAAAATTTCTCTTTTAACTGGTTAAAACTCTGGAATTTGGCTATACCTCCAAAAGTTAAAATCTTTATGCGGAGAGTTCTTCATGATTGCCTGCCCACTCTCAAGAATTTAAGGAAGAAATATGTTGATGTTCAACCTCTCTGCCAGGTTTGTAACCAGGTTTGTAAGGTGGCGATGGAGTCTGTGACTCATGCGTTAGTAACTTGCCCTTTTTCTGTCAGATGCTGGGAGCTTAGTGATCTGCACTTAAACCATGCCCCTGTTCTATCCTGTAAAGAAAAGATTCTGCATTTCTTTAATTCTAATCTTACGAAAGATCTGGAAATTTTCTGTTCTATAATGTGGAGCATTTAGAAACAGATAGTGTGGGAATACATATTTAAAACCCCATCTCAGGTTAATAACGAAGCAAGTGTTGGCCTATTCCAATGGCAACAAGCCCAAGTCACTCAGAATAGACAAAGTTCGTGCTTTGAGCGCGAAGGCTTGATGATTTGGCAACCTACTCCCTCATGGTGGTTAACTTGTAATGTAGACACTGCTTTCCTCGAAAATGATGGAAGAAACTCATATGGTTGCATAGTGAGAAATGAAACTGGGGGTTTTGTAACAAGTCGGGGAGGTCGTCTTACTGGAGCCCTTGATCCTCGGGTGGAAGAAGCTCTAGCTTTTAGAGAAGCACTTTCCTGGTTAAAGAAACTGGATCTTACAAACGTGTTCATTGAACTCGACTGTCTCAGTGTTGTTGAAGCAATGCATACAAAGAGCCAAGATGATTTCTTTTTTGGTTCCATTATCGCAGATTGTTCAGAGTATCTAAAGGATTTGAAGTCCCATTTTATTTATTTTATTAGAAGGTCAGCGAATTTAGCAGCTCATTCCATTGCTAGAGTAGCTAATTCTATGTCTGATCATGAGGAGTGGTCTCTCCCACCCTCGTTTCTTATTGATGTTCTTGATAAAGATTTGACCTATTAATGAAATTCCGTTTTGATTTCAAAAAAAAAATAAAAATCTTAAGACGTATAATTTACAATTTACTTCAAGGAAAATAGAAGTATCAATCTGTTCAACAGAATTCAATGTCTCTTTACTATTAAGACGTGAAACTCAATTGTGAAAAAAATATTAAAACAACTTGATTTGTCATTCATTGGGTATTACTTTTACTTTGACCTTAGCCTCCACTTAGAAAAAAGGTAACATGAAAATTGTTTCCGGAAATTTCAATTGCGCTCATATTTATTATTATAACGAATTGTATTTTTTAATTTTCTTTTCGAAAAGGACACTTCTTCTGTTTTTATTTAATTTGTTATTTATTGATAAGAAAAAGAAAATGTAAAGAGAATTTGATTGGTACTATACTGCCACAACATGCTTATGTTGAAATGATGTATATTTCTCAACAAAATTAATGAACTCAGCAACAGTCAGCCATTAACTACTCAAGCTAAACAAAACAGTGAATATATCATATAACTTCTTGGGGGAAAATTCGAAATCATACATTATACATATTACCTATACTTCTGTTCAAGATAATATACTAGCCGATTCGCTCGAGTTTCATTTGTTCAATGCCAATAGGCCATATACTGTCAAGAATTATGTGACAGTATAGTTTCACAGTTTCACTTAAACTGATAGAAGTACAAAATAGGGGTGTTTGGCTTAACTTATAAGTAATAAGTTACTTTTTTTTAAAAGTATTTTCATATTTTTTATTGAAAATTAATATTTATTTTAGAAATTTAAGACCAAATCTTATTTCCAAATTTGAAAATAAGTTACTTATTTTCAGAAAAATACATATATACCAACTTTTTCAACTTATAAGTAGTTTATAAACTGCGCCAAATGGGACAAATAAAATAACAGCATGTCACTGTGACACTGTCTCACTGAATGTTTTTGCTGTAAGAATGGTGTTGAAATGAGCATCGACCAGAGCCGGCTCCAATGGGAGTTGGCATAGTATTTTGCCTGGGGCCTCCGAAGAATAAGGGGCCCACTTTCAAGTTCAAACTCTCATCCATATTTATTATTATATAACATATAATTATTAGTTTAATAATTATTTTTAGCATAAAATTCTAATGAATATTGTTTTTTATACGGTTCATGTGATTATATAATTTTAGAAGTCTCACTATACTAATAATATTTAATAATACTAAATCTAATAGGATTTTTTTATAATTTATACAGTATTAATTAATACAACTTTTTAATAATTAAATACATTTCATATAAATACTAGATTGTTATTTGAATACTAGAGTTAAGTGTAAATTTTTTAATAAATTAAATTTATAAATTATTAATATAATAATATTTCCACAGTCTCATTCATTATATCATTTTGAGTAAATTTTGGTTAAACTGATCAATTTTATAATTAAATTTGCTTATATTATATAATAAACTTGATATCCAAAAACTGCTCAGCAAGTATCGGTATAAATTTATAAAATTATTATCATAGATTATATTTATTGTAATTTGAACAACAAATTTAGATTTAAGACAAAATAAAGTAAATGGTGGGAAAAATATTTTATTTTATAAATAATATATAATTATTATATAATTTACTGTATTTTTTACTATTCAAATTAATTTTATTTAAAAAAACCCAGGGCCTCCAAAATGCCCGAGACCGCCCTGGCATGGACACTCTATCAAACAAGAATATATGCAGCAACTGTGAAGGTGACCAAAAAAGCTATTCCACGACAAAGAATGAATTTCAACTATAAACTTTAAAGATAGATTCTGCAACATTCATCGAAGAGGATGAACATAGGAAAATGTTATAAAAGCTAGCTTCTAATTTCATCCCCATCATGCTTGCAAGAAACAAGATCTGGAATTGTCCTAAATATTGAAGACATTTGAAATATATATAAATAAATATTGAGAGAGCCAGTACGTGGGTACTATGCCATGGATCTTTCACTGTCACGTGTTCTGCTGACCAATAACTGTATTCTTCCACTCTTCCAAATTGTGATAACTGGTAAGCGTATGGAGATGTCTTTTGCATTTCACTGATAAGATTATTGGTCATACCTTTTTTTATCTTGCTTACTAGATTGACCGCTGAACCTGGTTTTGGTGGAAGTAACTCCTTAAGTTTACCGTACACATGTAGCTGCCCACAAAAGTTGCAGTGCGACCTATGCACTGAACTACACTAAGAACTAACATGCGGCAGAAATAAAAAAAAAAGATCATAAATAAATTTAACTCACTTACTTCATGAATCATGACACCACCCGAAATTTTTAGAACACAAGAGTCTATCCAAGTGCTATCATTGATAATCAAACAGAAACTACAAAGTAAACAAAAATTTTACAAATACCTGGAAGATGACAAAATATAGGCAGAGGTAGTATATATCCAATAGTGCTGAATGCCGATTGAATGGTGTATGTCAACTGTCAAGAAACTCCGGACATGCAAAGTAATAACTCACAAACAGTCCAGAGCCCTGTGCTGCTTTTTTCTATGCTCAAAAACCTCTTATCTTTAAAAAGTACATGGAATGCATGGACAAGTAAAATGCAGTAAAACTTTGCCTGCAGTTCAGCTTTCCGCTCAGCTGGAGAGAGCTATTGGAGCACCAAAAATAATTTCTTCCGACGCTCATCTTTCCTCTTTAGAGATTGATTAATACATATGATAATTTAATATACAAACACTAAAATATNATCCTTACTATTCCAAGCTAAGGGAGCAAGTTTTGTAGTTCATCTCGTCTCTAAGATATGGACATGACCTAGTCTCCGTATATAAAATAAAAATCTTTAGTCCGATATTCAGATATGTGTCATATTTGACACTCTGCATATCAGTCCAAGCAACATAGGAAAATTATTAATACTAATTTTACACTACTTTAGACCATTGTTCTAAAAATCCTCAATTTGACCGATTAATCCTTACAAGGTACTCTACCAGTTCGATTTTTTACATCAAATTGATCTCTACAAGTTCTTCTTATGTTTTATAAGAAACGGCAAGATAGGTGAAGTTTCTGAAGTCTAACTTAGATGTGTTTGCATAGAGTCGCGCTGATATGGTGGGGATCGACCCTAAAGTAATGTGACACCGCCTTAATATCGATCCAAAGAAGAAAGGAATGAGGATGAAGCGCCGCCGCCTTTTTAGTGGAGAAAGAGCTAAAGCATTGCAAGAGGAAGTGGATAGGTTGCTAGAAGTTAGTCTCATCAAAGAATCATTTTATCCCGAATGGTTAGCAAACTCCGTCCTAGTGAAGAAACCCAATGGGAAGTGGAGGACATGTATTGATTTCACTGACCTAAACAAGGCTTGCCCTAAAGATAGCTTTACTCTCCCTGGAATTGAATTGATCAGTTGGTAGATGCAATGGCTGGTCATGCGCTTCTCAGAATTTTATGGATGCATACTCAGAGTACAATCCGATTTTTTCCTTTGTGAAAGCATAATTGATAAGTATATGCATGCTCATTAGTTATTTATTGAACTCCACATCTCTTTATTTTTTAATTTGAAAATTAATTTTTAATTATTAAAAATTAATTTTTTAATTATTTCATTTTATTATCAACTACGTACTCGGTTTTTCTATAGGGCCCCTCATGCTTTATTCTCTAGCTTCACTACAACAACATTTGTGCGCGTCCACACGTGTCATTTCATTCTTCATGAGTTTTGACTGACTCATGCCGTGGAGTACATTACTTCTGATGAAGGCTTTGTCTTTTAAAACAAAGCTGAAATGTCTAAGTTGTATAACAAGAAAAGAAAAAGAATGAAACAGCCACCCTTTCATCTTTCAAAACCCTAGCTGCTCACTTGGAACCCTTATGGAATTTTAGTTTTAATTTCAAATATTTTTAATTTGAAAATTATTTTTTAATTATTAAAAATTACCAAGTACTTTCTAAAAAAGTTAGACATATATAATTTATTTCATTTATAATATAATAACATAATAACTTAGATTGAACATAATACTTCCTATCATTGAGTTAGAAGAAGCTCCGGCTAGCCTAAACCCCAACACTCTCGATGGCGCCCTCTAAGGGACCGGGACCAGAAAACAACTTTGGTGGTGGAGAAGACCGGTCCAGCAGAAGATACGATTTCGATTCCAAATAGGCCCAAATAGACCCAGAGGAATCTTCGAAAGTACTAAAAATCAGCTCACGCCTTGGAGCCGGCCGTAATTGCAATAAGGTCACCATGCCGATTAGACCTAGTTAGTGATTTTTACAATTTTACAACATTCTTTATACTAGTTTACTGCTTAATGATACTGTATACATTTATGGATTATTTGCTATCACTTTAAAGCCATAATAGGGAGGTTAGTAACATCTTCAGCAATTTAAATAGAATACTCCTGCATCCCATTTTAAACATCATCCATCCTTTTTATGATGCCTTAAAATAACACTCTCTTGTTATATTACTAGTACTTCTGTAAATAGTTTCCGAAAATTCTCAAATTAACACTAGAGGATAAACTAGTTAATATCGAAAATGGACTTTTTTACCAACTTCTATGTATGGAGAGATTGAATGATTTTTCTATGAAAGAGAATGTGCATGAGATAGGGATGCTTTTGGCAGTCAATCCTTCCTTAATCAGTGTGCCAAAACAAAAGAGAAGTTTCAATTTGTGAAGAGGGCATGCGTTAATCAACTAACTCTATATATCATTGATGAAAATGTAATAAAATAAATGATCATGGGATGGAGAAAAAACAAGTTGTTTTAAATCAGAATTACTGGTCCTGGTGTAGCATAAATTGGAAGCAATCAATAGCCATGATGTAGTAGTACCTATAAACAAAAACTATATAGCTCATATTTTTAATTAGAAAAAAACACAAGAGTTTGTACCGATTTGGGGTTGTCACGTTTATATGAAAAAACAAACTTAAATGACCATCAAAGTAATATTCAAACAAAAGTTAAACCTCCAATTTTGAAGGAAAACATTACAAATATCTAGTTATAATCAAACTGCCTTTCGTCTTTAATGTATGCTTCAGCGACATTTATCATTCATTAAGAAGATAATTAACTGACACTAACCACAACAGCGTTATACAATTGCAATCCCTCACACAATATCTGCAGTATGTTGCAATATGTGCTGCATGTTTCACTTCCCATGACACTGTCAAAGAACATACATATGATATAAGTCAAAAGAGCTGTTGACTTGGTCAAATATGCAAAATTAGGTACTAGGATAATCTTTACATGATCAAAAAAGGCCTATATGCAAAGATAACTTACATCTCAAAGCTAATACTTGTCCATATTCAAACCCTGACATACTTGTCGACGTATGCCTGCAGATACCTTTGTCAGAACAATTTTTGACATGGTAAAAAGTCCCATTGACAGGAAAAAAAACCAAGACCAAGGATATAGCAAAAAAGAAGGATAAAAACTAAAAAAAGAGTGGGACATGGATGACTTAACCATATAGAATCCACTACCAAGGATGTATTAATTGCCAGAGAAGTGAACATATTTATTGCATGCAACATCAAAGAGAATAATCATGATATAGGAACTTGTAATAATCAAGTGTAAATGCTATTGAGAATGTGGCATATACTTATTTAGCAAAAAAAAAGAGAGAATGTGGCATTCTTGGTTATATAGAGAAGAAAACTTAATCTAACTTTGACAGTATGAAAACTAATTGCTAGCTAGAATATTTCAAAGTAATGACATAATTCCTAGATCTGTAGTAATTCTGATCTAATAACAAGCCTAGTTAGATTAAGAATTTCTTACAGATATAATAATAAACTAAATCCCCATTATTGCTTGTAATAATAAGATATAACTATTTTTCTAACATTGAATACAATAAATACTTGTTGACAAATAACAATATGTGTTTCCTGACACCACAGTTATCTTCCCTATCACCTGTCTAAGTTTATCTCTTTCACATACAAAGGTTAAAGCTGTCTAAATCCTAAGTAATAAAACTGACTCGAATAGTGGACATCCAATCTTAGTAAGGAAGGAAATCAAATAATCCTAATTCTTGCAAAGTTTTGTGCAACGACTATGCTAACAAGTACTGGCAGTGAATGTCAAATGTGTTATTTATACCATTTTCTAACACGATGCTCAAGAAAAATTCTTCAGACCCAATTAAATCACATTATATGAGCATGAAAAATATTATATTATGCTGTTAACATACTGCTGGTTGCTTGAGGTTCATATGACAAAAAAAATCAAAATAACCATCGGAAAGAAGGTTTACCATCACAAGAATGGTCAATTTACTCCGCGACAAATCAATATAGCGGTTTATCTTCGCCTGGGACTTGGGTATATGGTGGGGTTTCAAAGAACCTGAGACCTTATCAACAGTTTTCTTGACTATCATCTTGAAAACCTCCTTGGTCATGCAACATTGTCGCCAAAAAGGACCTAAGACCTTTCTAACAAATTTAGCTAGCGCAACCTTGAAACATTTTAATGATTTAGATATTTCATCTGCTTTGATCTCAACATCTGAAACAGCTGTGTTGCTTTCATCATTGTGCATATAAACATGAACTGATTGTTCTCTGTTTACGGAATTTGACTTGTCGCTTGACTTCAGAAAACTGTTACCTGCAGGCTCATCCACGTGACCCTGGAGGCTGATCAAGTAATCTTCTCCAATAGTATTAGGAGCTCCTGGCCGTGCAGTAATTGTGTTTATGAGCAAAGTACTAACTTTATGCTCTGCAACTTTTATTTCTTCCTCAAGTACAGAGGATTCTAAAGAAGATAAAATTGTAGCTAAAGAATTCCGAGTCGGAAGAGTAGGCAGCTGCGGCTTCTGTTGTTTCTCGGAAATAATCTGTTCCTCATTAATTTTGGTCATATCATCTACAAGCACAAAGATTAAAACTTCAGTACTCATTAGCACCACATTGGAACTAATTAATGAGGCATGGATATGCAAATACATATGATTCAAACAAAAAATTTATCCATCATGAATGATAGAAGACGTAAATGACATGGGTCAAATAGCACTATAATAAGTGCACACACCTGTATACGTATACGTAGACAAAAGAAAATCTTGACCAGCACCACAGGATATATGACGTAAAAGCACAATCTTGGAAAAACTATTGCAAACCTTTTCACTTCCAGATTTTGCCCCTAAAAGATTGTCTTAGTATACTGGTGGGCACTTATGTCAACTAAGGAGACCTATTTATCTTTTATTTGATATCCTACAGAAAGCATAAGGAAGATGAGACCATCTGAGTTCACAATTAGTAAAAACATGGTTATTAAGTTGATGACTAATCTCTGACTAGTCGGCATGTCAGGAAACAGGGAGCGACAAAAACACACGACTTGGGTATAAAAGGTAAGTCGGTCGACTGGCCAGGTGAGTTGTCAATAGTCTTTGATGTTCTTGCAAGCACAATCAAAGTACTTTTGAATTTTAAAGTGTTCCACTAGATTAAGAGTTTATTATGTTAAAATGATCACATTAATAAAAAAGAGTCATCCTACTATTTTTATCAGATCAAACATATATTATTTCATCTATTTCTCTTTCATAATTTTGTAACAACCAAGCCTTCTGGTATCGTTCCATCTCAAAAGTCCATGCAGCAATATTAATCATATAAGATATTTGTTCTAACATTGCATTTCCTTTTTGTAATCCAACAGGCTTTCTAGATGTAGAAACGGTGGGGGGGGGGGGGG
>QRFB01019342.1:2209-17853 GCA_008931105.1 Oenanthe javanica
AGGCTCTAAACATGGTTATGGACCAATCGTATGATCTGGTATTAGCGGAGGTTCATATACCAGACATGGATGGCATTGACCTGCTCAAACGTATAGACCAAAAATGGAATATTCCTGTTATTTGTAAGTCCATGTACATATTATTATCACATTCTATATTTATTGATCGAATTAAGTTGATGGTCTATGTACTAATTAACATTAAACTTATGGGAACCAGTGATATCAGCTAATAACAGAGACGAAGTTATTTGCAAGGGAGTTGTTACCGGGGCTCATTGCTTCTTCTTTAAGCCTATAGTGGCTGATGACCTGGAAAATATATGGCAGTACTCTAAGTGGCGGAAGAATCGTAAGAATAATAGCATTGCCCCCGACAGACAGATGGATGGAACCAGTTCTTCCCTTGCCTCGTCGCCTTGTTCAGATTCATCACACTCAAGGTCCATTTTACCATATAAACCAAACTAAATTTTGGTGGAGCATTTTTCTCATTGTTTGTGCAATTATTTCACAAATATATAAAGAAAAAATGACATACACACATGTGTATATATTTAATATAAGATATAGTGTATATATATAATATAAGATAGAGCAATTATAGATCTGATGATCCTGAATATTTTCTAAGCATGAAAGAAAAAATGCAATTAATTTGGCACAAATTAGGCAAAAACCTAATAAACTGGGTTCAAATCGTAATACATACAACATTTTAATTTCAGATTATCTATTTTTATTATGGCAGCTTTATTGAATGTGCAATTCAGTTGCGATAGTAGATAGATTTAGTATTTCAAGATATACAACAATGTATTAGTTTTTTAAAATTTAGGCAAATATATGTGTTTGATACAGAGATGGGATAAAATGATGAAAAATCGAGAGAGAAGTTTGATAAAGCAAAAGAGGAAAAAGACGAAGGAAAGACCATTGTGTTTTGTTAGTGAGTATAAGTAAAAATGAAAGATAACTAATATTTATAATATATTAGGAAGATTCTAGAACATTTGAGATAATAGGTGAGCGTAAAAGTGTTACAAATTAATTATATATATAATATAATTAAAATGTTAAAAAAATTTTGGGGCTCGTATTTGTACTTTTATAAAAAAAAACCCACATATGGGCCTAACTAGACTGGGCCTCCCATGTGTTATATACTAACTAGATTTCGACATGTGATATGTTATATATATTGAACTAACATATCATGTGTACTGAATTACATAACTTTTTTTTTGTCATAAGATACTACAATGTACATATGATGAATTGTATAGAAATATAATAGCCGGATCCAAGAGTTACTTTCATTCAAAAAAGTCATATGACAGGTCATGCAGATATGACCGCAGACATTTAGACAATGAAGTTTTAATATTCGTTCCGTGTTTAACTTCTGTGTACTCTCATTTATAGACTATTAATATCACTAGAGCGTAAATTTGAACAATCTTATGTGTAGGCTAATAACAACCGCGACGCATGCATACGAGGCTCTAAACATGGTTATGGACCAATCGTATGATCTGGTATTAGCGGAGGTTCATATACCAGACATGGATGGCATTGACCTTCTCAAACGTATAGACCAAAAATGGAATATTCCTATTATTTGTAAGTCCATGTATATGGTGGCTTCTTCGTATGCCTATGGTGGCTGATGACCTGGAAAATATATGGCAGTACTCTGAGTGGCGGAAGAATTGTAAGAATAATAGCACTGCCCCAGATAGCCACATAGACCGAACCTCTCAATTTCGGTCGAGCATTTTCTTCATTCTTTCTGCAATTATTTTACAAATTTATAAACCATAAATGAAATATATCCATACATACATATATATATAATAATTTAAGATGTCGACCACTTACCGATACGATCATCCTGAATATTTTCTAAGCACAAAAGAAAAAACATGTAATTAATTTGGCACAGATTAGGCAAAAAAACTAATAAACTGGGTTTAAAGCGCAATACATACAACACTTTAATTTCCGAATATCTATTTTTGATATGGCAGCTTTATTGAATGTGCACTTCAGTTGCGATTATAGATAAATTTAGTATTTCAAGATATACAACAATGTATTAGTTTTTTAAAATTTAGGCAAATATATGTGTTTGATACAGATATGGGATAAAATGATAAAAAGATCAAGAGTGAAGGTTGATAAAGCAAAAGAGGAAAAAGACGAAGTAAAGACCATTGTGTTTTGTTAGCGAGTAAAGTAAATATGAAAGATAACTAATATTTATAATATATTCGGAAGATTCCAGAACATTCGAGATATTAGGTGAGCGTAAAAGTGTTACATATTAATTATATATAAAATATAATTATAATGTTGAAAACTTTTTGGTGCTCATATTTTTACTTTTAAAAAAAACCCACATATGGGCCTAACTAGATTGGGCCTCCCATGTGTTATATACTAACTAGATTTCGACCTGTCATATGTTATATATATTGAACTAACATATCATGTGTACTGAATTACATAAAATATTTTTTTGTCATACGATACGACAACGTACGTACGATGAATTGTATAGGAATACAATAGCCGGATCCAAGAGTTACTTTCATTCAAAAAAGTCATATAACAAGTCATGCATATATGACCGCAGACATTTAGACAATGAAGTTTTAATATTCGTTCTGTGTTTAACTTCTGTGTACTCTCATTTATAGACTATTAATATCACTAGAGCGTAAATTTGAACAATCTAATGTGTAGGCTAATAACAACCGCGACGCATGCATACGAGGCTCTAAACATGGTTATGGACCAATCGTATGATCTGGTATTAGCGGAGGTTCATATACCAGACATGGATGGCATTGACCTTCTCAAACGTATAGACCAAAAATGGAATATTCCTATTATTTGTAAGTCCATGTATATGGTGGCTTCTTCGTATGCCTATGGTGGCTGATGACCTGGAAAATATATGGCAGTACTCTGAGTGGCNCGATGTCCTGGAAAATATATGGCAGTACTCTCAATGGCGGAAGAATTGTAAGAATAATTGCTCTGCCCCAGACAGCCAGATAGACCGAACTTCTCAATTTCGGTCGAGCATTTTCTTCATTGTTTCTGCAATTATTTTAAAAATTTATAAACCATAAATGAAATATATCCATACATACATGTATATATATATAATAATTTAAGATGTCGACCACTTACCGATATGATCATCCTGAATAGTTTCTAAGCACAAAAGAAAAAACATGTAATTAATTTGGCATAGATTAGGCAAAAAACTAATAAACTGGGTTTAAATCGCAATACATACAACACTTTAATTTTAAAATATCTATTTTTGATATGGCAGCTATATTGAATGCGCAATTCAGTTGCGATAGTAGATAAATTTAGTATTTCAAGATATACAACAATGTATTAGTTTTTTAAAATTTAGGCAAATATATGTGTTTGATATAGAGATGGAATAAAATGATGAAAAGATCGGGAGAGAAGTTTGATAAAGCCCAAGAGGAAAAAGACGAATGAAAGATCATTGTGTTTTGTTAGCGGGTAAAGTTAAAATGAAAGATAACTAATATTTATAATATATTAGGAAGATTGTAGAACATTCGAGATATTAGGTTAGCGTAAAACTGTTACAAATTAATTATATATGTAATATAATTAAAATGATGAAAATTTTTTGGTGCTCGTATTTGTACTTTTATAAAAAAAAACCGCATATGGGTCTAACTAGATTGGGCCTCCCATGTGTTATATACTAACTAGATTTCGACCTGTCATATGTTATATATATTGAACTAACATATCATGTGTACCTGAATTACTTAACATATATTTTTGTCATAAGATACGACAAGGTACGTATGATGAATTGTATAGGAATACAATAGCCGGAAACAGGAGTTACTTTCATTCAAAAAAGTTCATATGACAGGTCATGCAAATATGACCGCAAACATTTAGACAATGAAGTTTTAATGTTTGTTATGTGTTTAACTTCTGTGTACTCTCATTTATAGACTATTAATATCACTAGAGCGTAAATTTGAAAAATCTTATGTGTAGGCTAATAACAACGGCGACGCATGCATACGAGGCTCTAAACATGGTTATGGACCAATCATATGATCTGGTATTAGCCGAGGTTCATATACGAGACATGGATGGCATTGACCTGCTCAAACGTATAGACCAAAAATGGAATACTCCTGTTATTTGTAAGTCCATGTATATGGTGGCTTCTTCGTATGCCTATGGTGGCCGATAACATGGAAAATATATGGCAGTACTCTAAGTGGCAGAAGAATTGTAAGAATAATAGCACTTCCCCAGGCAGTCACATGGACCGAACCTCTCAATTTCGTTGGAGCATTTTCTTCATTATTTCTGCAATTATTTTACAAGTTTATAAACCAAAAATGACATATATCGATGCATACATGTATATATATAATAATTTAAGATGTAGACCACTTACGGATATGATGATCGTGAATATTATCTTAGCACAAAAGAAAAAACATGTAATTAATTGGGTATAAATTAGGCAAAAAACTAATAAACTGGGTTTAAATTGCAATACATACAACACTTTAATTTTAGAATATTTAATTTTGATATGGTAGCTTTATTGAATGTGCAATTGAGTTGCGATAATACATAAATTTAGTATTTGAAGATATACAACAATGTATTAGTTTTTTAAAATTTAGGCAAATTTATGTGTTTGATATAGAGATGGGATAAAATGATGAAAAGATCGAGAGAGAACTTTGATAAAGCAAAAGAGGAAAAAGACGAAGGAAAGACCATTGTGTTTTGTTAGCGGGTAAAGTAAGAATGAAAGATAACTAATATTTATAATATATTCGGAAGATTCCGGAACATTCGAGATATAAGGTGAGCATAAAACTGTTACAGATTAATTATATATATAATATAATTAAAATGTTGAATATTTTTTGGTGCTCGTAATTGTACTTTATAAAAAAAACCCACATATGGGCCTAACTAGATTGGGCCTCCCATGTATTATATACTAACTAGATTTGGACCTGTCATATGTTATATATATTGAATTAACATATCATGTGTATGTGAATTACATAACATATTTTCTTATCATAAGATACGACAACATTCGTATGATGAATTGTATAGGAATAAAATAGCCGGATCCCGGAGTTACTTTAATTCAAAAAAGTTTATCTGACGGGTCATGCAGATATGACCGCAAACATTTAGACAATAAAGTTTTAATATTTGTTCTGTGTTTAACTTTTGTGTACTCTCATTTATAGACTATTAATATTATTAGGGTAAATTTGAATAATCTTATGTGTAGGCTAATAACAACGGCAACGCATGCATACGAGGCTCTAAATATGGTTATGCACCAATATTAGTATGATCTGGTATTAGCGGAGGTTCATATAGCAGACATGGATGGTATTGACCGGCTCAAACGTATAGACCAAAAATGGAATATTCCTGTTATTTGTAAGTCCATGTATATGGTGGCTTCTTCGTAAGCCTATGGTGGCTGATGACCTGGAAAATATATGGCAGTACTCTGAGCGGCGGAAGAATTGTAAGAATAATAGCACTACCCCAGACAGCCAGATGGACCGAACATCTCAATTTCGGTGGAGCATTTTCTTCATTGTTTCTGCAATTATTTTAAAATTCTATAAACCAAAAAATGACATACATCCATACATGCATGTATGTATATATAATAATTTAAGATGTAGACCACTTACCGATATGTTGATCCTGAATATTTTCTAAGCACAAAAGAAAAAACATGTAATTAATTTGGCACGTACAGATTAGGCATGAAACTAATAAACTGGGTTTAAATCGCAATACATAGACAACTTTAATTTTAGAATATTTATTTTTAATATGGAAGCTTTATTGAATGTGCAATTCAGTTGCGATAGTAGATAAATTTAGTATTTCAAGATATACAACAATGTATTAGTTTTTAAAAATTTTGGCAAATATATGTGTTTGATATAGAGATGGGATAAAATGATGAAAAGATCGAGAGAGAAGTTTGATAAAGAAAAAGAGGAAAAAGATGAAGGAAAGACCATTGTGTTTTGTTAGCGGGTAAAGTAAAAATCAAAGATAACTAATATTTATAATATATTCGGAAGATTCTAGAAATTCGAGATATTAGGTGAGCGTAAAACTGTTACAAATTAATTATATATATAATATAATTAATATGTTGAAAATTTTTTAGTGCCCGTATTTGTATTTTATAAAAAACCCACGTATGGGCCTAACTAGATTGGGCCTCCCATGTGTTATATACTAACTACATTTTGACCTGTCATATGTTATATATATTGAACTAACATATCAAGGGTATGTAAAATACATAACATATTTTTTTTCATAAGATACGACAACGTACGTATGATGAATTGCATAGGAATACAATAGCCGGATCGAGGGGTTACTTTCATTCAAAAAAGTTCATCCGACAGGTCATGCACATATGACCGCAGGCATTTAGACAATGAAGTTTTTATATTTGTTCTGTGTTTAACTTCTGTGTACTCTCATTTATAGACTATTAATATGATTAGAGCGTAAATTTGAACAATCTTATGTGTAGGCTAATAACAACGGCGACGCATGCATACGAGGCTCTAAACATGGTTATGGACCAATCGTATGATCTGGTATTAGCGGAGGTTCATATACCAGACATGGATGGTATTGAGCTGCTCAAACGTATAGACCAAAAATGGAATATTCCTGTAATTTGTAAGTCCATGTATATGGTGGCTTCTTTGTATGCCTATGGTGGCCGATAACCTGGAAAATATATGGCAGTACTCTGAGTGGCAGAAGAATTGTAAGAATAATAGCACTGCCCCAGACAGCCTGATGGACCGAACCTCGCAATTTCGGTCGAGCATTTTCTTCATTGTTTCCGCAATTATTTTCGAAATTTATAATCCAAAAATGACATATAGTCATACATACATGTATATATATATAATAATTTAAGATGTACACCAGTTACCGATATGATGATCCTGAATATTTTCTAAGCACAAAAGAAAAAACATGTAATTAATTTGGCACAGATTAGGCAAAAAACTAATAAATTGGGTTTAAATCGCAATACATACAGTACTTTAATTTTAGAATATCTATTTTTGATATGGCAGCTTTATTGAATGTTCAATTCAGTTGTGATAGTAGATAAATTTAGTATTTCAAGACGTACAACAATGTTTTAGTTTTTTAAAATTTAGGCATATATATGTATTTGTTATAGAGATGGGATAAAATGATGAAAAAATCGAGAGAGAAGTTTGATAAAGCAAAAGAGGAAAAAGACGAGGGAAAGACCATTGTGTTTTGCTAGCGAGTAAAGTAAAAATGAAAGATAACTAATATTTATAATATATTCTGAAGATTCTTGAAATTCGAGATATTAGGTGAGCGTAAAACTGTTACAAATTAATTATATATATAATATAATTAAAATGTTGAAAATTTGTTGGTGCTCGTATTTGTACTTTTATAAAAAACCCACATATGGGGCTAACTAGATTGGACTCCCATGTGTTATATACTAACTAGATTTCGACCTCTCATATGTTATATATATTGAACTAACATATTATGTGTACGTGAATTACATAACATATTTTTTTGTCATAAGATACGACAACGTATGTACGATGAATTATATAGGAATACAATAGCGGGAGCCAAGAGTTGCTATCATTCAAAAAAGTCATATGACAGGTCATGCAGATATGACCGCAGACATTTAGACAATGAAGTTTTAATATTTGTTCTGTGTTTAACTTCTGTATACTCTCATTTATAGACTATTAATATCATTAGAGCGTAAATTTGAACAATCTTATGTGTAGGCTAATAACAACGGCGACGCATGCATATGAGGCTCTAAACATGGTTATGGACCAATCGTATGATCCCGTACTAGCGGAGGTTCATATACCAGACATGGATGGCATTGACCTCCTCAAACGTATAGAACAAAAATGGAATATTCCTGTTATTCGTAAGTCCATGTATATGGTGGATTCTTCGTATGCCTATGGTGGCTGATGACCTGGAAAATATATGGCAGTACTCTGAGTGGCGGAAGAATTGTAAGAAAAATAGCACTGCCCCAGACAGCCAGATGGACCGAACCTCTCAATTTCGGTGGAGCATTTTCTTCATTGTTTCTGCAATTATTTTAGAAATTTATAAACTAAAAATGACATATACCATACATACATGTATATATATTTAATAATTTAAGATGTAGACCACTTACCGATATGATGATCCTGAATATTTTTTAAGCACAAAAGAAAAAACATGTAAATAATTTGGCACAGATTAGGCAAAAAACTAATAAACTTGGTTTAAATCGCAATACATACAACACTTTAATTTTAAAATATCTATTTTTGATATGGCAGCTATATTGAATGTGCAATTCAGTTGCGATAGTAGATAAATTTAGTATTTCAAGATATACAACAATGTATTAGTTTTTTAAAATTTAGGCAAATATAGGTGTTTGATATAGAGATGGAATAAAATGATGAAAAGATTGAGAGAGAAGTTTGATAAAGCACAAGAGGAAAAAGACGAATGAAAGATCACTGTGTTTTGTTAGCGGGTAAAGTTAAAATGAAAGACAACTAATATATATAATATATTAGGAAGATTCTAGAACATTCGAGATATTAGGTGAGCGTAAAATTGTTACAAATTAATTATATATGTAATATAATTAAAATGTTGAAAAATTTTTGGTGCTCGTATTTGTAGTTTTATAAAAAAAACCACATATGGGTCTAACTAGATTGGGCCCCCCATGTGTTATATACTAACTAGATTTCGACCTGTCATATGTTATATATATTGAACTAATATATCATGTGTACCTGAATTACTTAACATATATTTTTGTCATAAGATACGACAACGTACGTATTATGAATTGTATAGGAATACAATAGTCGGATCCAAGAGTTACTTTCATTCAAAAAAGTTCATATGACAGGTCATGCAGATATGACCGCAAACATTTAGACAATGAAGTTTTAATGTTTGTTATGTGTTTAACTTCTGTGTACTCTCATTTATAGACTATTAATATCACTAGAGCGTAAATTTGAAAAATCTTATGTGTAGGCTAACAACAACGGCGTCGCATGCATACGAGGCTCTAAACATGGTTATGGACTAATGTATTAGTTTTTTAAAATTTAGGCAAATACATGTGCTTGATATAGAGATGGGGATAAAATGATGAAAAGATCGAGAGAGAAGTTTGATGAAGCAAAAGAAGAAAAAGACGAAGGAAAGACCATTGTGTTCTATTAGCGGGTAAAGTAAAAAATGAAAGATAACTAATATTTATAATATATTTGAAAGATTCTAGAACATTCGAATATATTAGGTGAGCATAAAACTGTTACAAATTAATTATATATATAATATATTTAAAATGTTGAAAATTTTTTTGTGCTCGTATTTGTACTTTTATAAAAAAACCCACATATGGGCCTAACTAAATTGGGCCTCCCATTTGTTATATACTATCTAGATTCCCACCTGTCATATGTTATATATATTGAACTAACATATCATGTAGGTGAATTACATAAAATATTTTTTTGTCATAACATAGGACAAGTACGTATGATGAATTGTATAGGAATACAATGCCGATCCAGGATTTACTTTCATCAAAAAAGTTTATCAACTAACGACAGGTAATGCAGATATGACCGCGGACATTTAGACAGTAAATTTTTAATATTTGAGAAAATACACGTACTGTCAGACCCATAAATTATATGGTCAAACATTTACTAAAAAGATAAGATAAATTTATATGTTGGAGGTAATATATATGTATATATATATATATATATATATATATATATATATATATATTTTTTTTTTTATTTAAAAACATTTATATAAGAAAGTATAAAATTTTGAATAAAAATTCATTAAATATAGAAATAAATGATAAGACTTTTTGAAAACAAAACGCATATATATTAACGTCAAGAACACATTAAAATCCAACCAAAGGGGTCATTTGTTTGGACACTTCAAGTAACTTTGAGTTATTTCGGTTGCCTTGAAATTGACCTTATTTTATTCAACTTGAACCAGACTAAAAACTTAAAAATTCCTACCATAATTCATAATATTTCTTGTTGATTTCGTATGGAATTTTAAGACATCATCAATTTTGCCACCTCTAATTTCATGAGATACATTATTTTTCAATTTTCTTTTTTATATTTAAGAGAATATATGACTCTAAGAGATACATGTCGAAATACTATAAGAGAATGAGAGAGAAGTTTGGAAATATACAGCGAGAAAGTGGTGTGAAAACTCAAGTCAAATCCCCAATCTATATCACATATAAGTCTAGAATAGTCTCACTCAAATTCAATAAAATGAGTAATCCACAAGCCCATCAAGGCCCCCAAAAATTGTGATTTGTTGATGCAGTTAATAGTAGTATTTTACCTTATATACTAATTTAAAGTCTCCACATGTCTACACGTGGGACTATTATATTAAAAACGCCCCACTTAAATTAATGTCGTCCTTGTAAGGCCAAACTTATTGCTCTAAGGCCTAGATTGGACCTCTCTGGCCATTGCGGGATATTATAGGGTCGTTTCATTTCGTGTCACCACGTTCGGACTTCTTTTGCTATTATGGGCTAATACAACCAGTTTTGTGTGCCCCACCTCTAATGTATCAACCTTTTGAGAGTCGTCATCGAATACTAATGTATATACTGTCCCAAATGAAACAATTTTGGTAATCTAGAAGCCCATCACATGTCCCCAAAAGATGGTGCATTTGGTAGTAATATTTTATCCTATGTTATTTAAAAATTATGTTATTTATCAATTTTAAAATACATATATACGAGGTAAACGGGTGACAAGTTGCGCCGCAAGTCCTCGGTGAATTACAAATCCTATCCGACGAAATACATATTCAGCTGAACCAGCAGTCATAACATTTTTCACATAACATCGATCTAGATTAAAAAATTTATGTTGTGCTATTTCTATGAATCGATTTAAATTTGTGAAAAGTTTTGTTAATATCATCATCATCATTATGTGCACTTATTTTAATTTGAAATGGAAAGCATTATATATTTGATCATTCATTTTTTTTTGTTTTTGAGATTTTTGCCTTAAAAATCTTAATTACAAACACTTAATGAAAGTTTTTAAATAAATTATTTTTTAATTGATCTATATAAACTTCTTTTAAATATTTTCACTATAAGAAAAATAGCTTCATACAAGCGTTTTTACCCGTTGTCTGATACCCTGGAAAATCGTTGAATATTGAGCCGCCGTCTGATACACGGATGACACAACGGTACGTGTTCGTTGTCTGTGTTTAAGCAAGACAACAGCGAGATCATGAAAAAATGTTGTTAGAAGGTTGGTATAAACAACGATTTTAGTAAATAGACTATTGTAAGACTTGCGGTTAATCAAGCGTTTTTTAATCTCAGAATAATGTTTATTTCTTTAACACAACAGTTCCTGTAAAAAGAAGTGTTGTTCTTCTTTCCTGTATTCAACAGCTTCTAAAATAAAAGCCATTGTCAAGATCACATTATCACAATAGTTTCACGATAATGACGAAATGTCTAAAGATAATGAACACAGCGGTTCGTAAATAAGAATATGTTGGCTATACCCCGTTGTTACAATGGTTTATAACTCAATTTTCGTTGTAAGAATTCAATGTGATAATGATTCATTTTTCAAATGGACAAGTGTTTTATATCATTGTCTCAAAAATTAATTGAAATAGACAATAGTTTTATATTATTGTCACAAAAAGAAATTGAAATACACAAGTGTTTAAGAATTGAAACTATGGTTTAATATACAAAAGTTATCAAGGAGAATTACAACCTCCAACTAAAAGTCTATGTCTAACATCAATACTATCACAAACCCTATTATACTTGTTGGAATCAAATCATGGTTAGAATACTATTCCGATACTTGATATCTGCTACTACATTTCGTCTTTGTTGAGATTCAACTTGAGCTTCTGCCATTAGAATGGTACTCAGATACTTTATAGATGCTTCTGCATTTATAAACAAACACAGTTGCTTAAACATTAACCATGAAATATATATTATACCATATCTTAACAGATGCACTGAATTGAAACTTAAAGCCAATAGAAATCACAGAACACGAGCGACCAAACTAGAGTAAATAGCATATATAATTATAGTCTCTAAACAGATAAACAATTATGATATTAATTATGTAACTATTGGTTCTAAGCAGATTCAAAATGTCAAAATGTACCATAAAATGAACACATCACAATAAAAAAGAAAAGTACACAAGCTGTTAAGGAATTAAAAGTTAAAACTATATTGTATAAACAGAATGCTAACCTTGATGAAACACAGAAAAGATCCAACTAAAAATCCCCCAAACTGCAAGAATTGCCAAATATCTGCATTCATAAATAACTTGCAAAATCATAAAATCATATATTTATCATCAAAGTACTAACAGCTTTAATACATACATAAGTTAAGTTTCTCCACCTTCTCTATACCCTCCTCCAACTTTATCATTTTCCCATCAAATTCTCCAAACTCATGTGATCTGATATCCGAAACAACTGCCTAGTAAGAACCAGGGGCAGACAACTTGCTGTCATGGGTTGGGCTAGTTCCCAGAGATACCCTCTATTTGACTATAGAATTTTCAAATCAGGATACATAAGTAAATAAGTACCAAACATATATACACATACACATAAAGACCATAAGCATTAGAAATTAGGCATAAGCTAAATCATACTCTCACTAATAGCTAAATCATACAATTCATACAATAGCTAAACTAGGAGAGACAGGGGAGAAACAGGCACTTACAGGATAAAAGATGAAAAACACTTCTCATAATAAAGGCCACTTACAAATTAGAAATGACTATAGGAAACATTTCCATGATCGATGATGAGATGTCATTCACTGCTGGGTTTTTCAAATAGAGTCCATTTACCCCAAATGAATCTTATTACCGGCTGGATTTGCCAACACAAACTACAAATATGAAAAGAGGTCACTGGTTAAATAGTGAACAAAGTCATCTCACTAGGTCTTATATATGCTATAGTTATAATATGAGTAGGGGTAAGAAAGTAAGACACATTAGGAGACCTAGACAAATTCATTAATATTATTAAAAATAGGTACCACATAAATAATAAATATCAAGAAAGTGAAAAAAGAGGGGGGACAACCAAAATAAAGTGGCACAAAAAGGCAAATATACATATACATCACTCCTTTAAGTACTCAAACAATATAAGACAAATTAAATATCATATTCTCAAAACCCAAATCAATCAACCATAATATTAGACAAATTACAAGTCAAGAGCCCTAAATCTAAAACTCTAGAACGAAATCCCTAAATTCAAATCACCTACAAAATTAAGACCAAATCGACAAGGATTAACTTATTAATATCGCGTCTATGATAAACAGGCTCTCCAATCACATTAATAATAAGACCAAAAGTAGATCTCTCAACAAGCACCTGCCATATTCAAGAACATCCAAACGAAGACGAATATCAAGTATAGATAAAATAGACAAACCAGCTGTACCATAATGACATTGGACATGAACAATTCGTAGCCTCAAATTAATTAATTGAAGAAGATGAAGGCCTTTTTCAAACCAAAGACCTAATTCATAGCCTCAAATCGATTAAACAAGAAAGATGAAGTGTGAGACATACGTACTTGAGAGATGGGAGATGGAGAGAGAAAGCCTTCAATTGAAAGCCCTAGAAAGAAAGCCCCATGAAATCGAGGAACAAAAAAGGGCTCTGTTCAAACAAAAATTTCAAGTGGAGCGGGAGGCAACAAGGGGGAAAGTGAAGTATTTGGGGGAAAGAAAGGGGGAAAGAGTGTATAACACAATTTCATTTTGGGGGAAAATATAAGCACCCATTTTTTAATATTGTACATCGTGTTATTATAGTATTAGTGTTATTTATAATCAGGAAAAGGGGGAACATTTTAAAACAATAAAAAATAACATTTTAGTATTCATTTGATTTATATAATGAGTCATTATTTTTAAACAAATTAATAGTTCAATTAGTAAAGGTTAAATTGAGATATTTTAATATTTGGTACAGTTACATTAATTATATTATATATAAAATATTTAATATAAGTATATAAATTTAGGATTTAATTTAAATATAATATTAGAAAAAGGTTAACCAAACCAACTACAAAAAAATCTCTAGTTTGGTTATAAAAATATAGTATATATATTTTATAAAAATAAATAAATTAAAATTCTCATTTTACTAATTATAAATAATATATTACATTAAAATTATATGATACGTTAGAAGAGAGAAATAATTATGTATGCACGTTGTTATAATTAAAATTATGAATACAGGTTTACGTTTTTATAAAAAAAATTAAAATTTAAAATATTAACTCATTTTACAAAGACAAAATAAATAATAATTTTATAATATGAATACATATAAATGTATATAGTTTGTTAATAATAAGTAATAGTTTTGTAATTCGAACAATATGAGTATACATTTTATATGAACGAGTTAAGAAGTAGATATTGAGTTTATGATAAATCTATAATTTCTTTCATATTAAATTAAAATTAATTTTTTCGATGATCCAACCGTACAGATGTTAAGATATTTCGATGTTTGTGATGTGTAAAAAAAATAGAATTTTTAAATTTATTTTGTGTGCTTTTTTTTAACAAAAGTATTAAAAAATCTTCTACAAATATTTTTTATCTTATTATGAAAAGGTAATTTTTGTCATCTTATGTGAAACAGACAACGGTTTTCTTAGAAATTGTGTTGTATGAGTTAAAGGAATGGTTTTCTACATAAAACCGTTGTAAAATAAATTGTTGTTTAGAGATCTTGATTTGCACAACACAACATTGAAAAAGTGTTATCTAATAAGTTCTATCAGATAACACAATATTGTACTGTTGTGTGAAAATGCCTTATATAATACCTCACAATAAACACTTGTCTGATATCAACAACGATTTCTCATAAAATTGTCTGAAATCTATTTAAACAACAACTTTATTAAACCATTGTATGGAGGTTTTGCTTTGCACAATACGACATATAAAAAGTGTTGTGTGATTGAGTTTTTTAGGCAACGGGTTTAAAACTGTTGTATAACACATGGATCAGACTACAGTTTTTCAGGGAAAAAATAAACCATTGTATGTTAATCCTCGGAAACACTTTTTTCACTGTGGGTTGTCTGATGGGTGTTGTTGTTTTTCTTGTAGTGTTGTTTCGAAAACTAGAGCAAAGATTTCACGTTTTACACTATTCACATGTATATTACAATTATGTTTTATACAAACAGAGTCGCTCATTACCTTGCTACAGAGGCTTGTTTCTCGTCGCATTGTATTTATACAAAGAACGATGCACCCCATCTAGTGTGGTCTTCGTGCTCTCATTATATTCTTAGTCAATGAAATGGTTATCTTTTATTTCAAAAAAAAA
>QRFB01019343.1:0-19605 GCA_008931105.1 Oenanthe javanica
TTGATTTGTCCTCTTGATTTCAAATTGACTGAAAGCGTGGCTTTGCAATGATATCTTTTATAAATAAAACTGGATGCTTCTTGTCTGTGTTCTTGAATCTAACCTGATGTTACTAAAGGCACAAATGATATCTCTTGATGGTTCTATGTGCCGAGGAGCAGAAATTTGACTTTGTTTATTATAGGATTAGTGGATAATTCTAGGATCAGTGAGTTAAATAATATAAATATTAAAAGAATAATTCGTTTTCCAACTTAAAAATATTTGTTAGTATTTTGTTGATGAGGATCAATGCTAGGTATTAGGTAATTTTGAATAATATAACTTTTCACCGGATGATATATTTGTACTCTTTATTTATCAGTACTAATTATAATCTCGACTCACTATTTCACACTTACATGCTACAAGTAAAATATAACAATAGCATCGGGTCTGTATAAGATGGCAAAATTCGTCAGCCCTTTTCAGTGGTTTTAATTCATATCGATACAGTTTGAATTTAATATGATTCACATTCGTTTTTAAGACTCAGATTCGAGTAGGATATATGGGACCTTGACAAACCTAAATTTCAGTCACGATATGGAATAATAAGGTTACTGATGACTCCCAGAGACTTATTTGTTGTAGAAAGAAGACGTACCTATGGCTAATTTCTTTGTGCAATGCACAATATATTAGGTCTCTGTTGTGCAGCAGCAGCATCTCAAGGGGCTGTCTTAAGTGTGCAGGCTGCGATGAAATAGACAAAAATATTGTCTGTGCTCCATAAGTTTTTCTAGAGACAAAGTTACTAAGCTATTGAGTTGCAAAAGGGACAAATTACTGTACGCATCCAAGCACATGGTCTTGTGACGGGCAGTATCTGACTCATTCAAATTTATTTACTGGTTTTCTCTAGTAAAATGTGTATATAAGCTACGATTCATGAGTGGTTGAGTGCTTAAATATGTGTATTATGAAAGGTATAGTGCAAAGCTGAATTTTATTGATGCCAAAAAGTACTCTGCGACCAACCACTTTTTTCTCTTTTGTATACGATAAATCTACTTGTATACGTAGAAAGCGATTATAAAGCAGGCATTTAGTGAAATCGGTGGTCAAAGATGAAAGGCTCAGCTTACGTTAGCATTAGTAGCTAGGGCTAGTTAGCAAACTAAAGATGATCGATAGGAATTATTAAAAATGTGTCAAACAAAATAGCAACAATTGTAAATTATCATGGAGTAATAATCTTTTAATATTAAAAAGCTGTTAGTTATTAATTAATTGAGTGCTATCCTATAGGGCGAGGACTATATATTTTGGCAGCATTGCAAAACCTATAAATTATGATTATGCAGTGTAACTAAGTAGTTATCTAATTATATGAAAACAGATACAAATGATAAATAGTTTCATTCCCCTGCACAAGTGATCATCCTATGAGAAGGAAACAATAATACTTGCATTATAATTTCTGTTCCGGTAATTAGGCCCAATTAGGGCCCTATATGCGCACAAGGATCGGAATACATCAAATTTGATGTTTATTCTTTTGAATTTGTATCATGGCGATCACGCATGCGTATAATCTGAAAAGCCCACATTACCGAATACTTATATGGGTGGATCCTTTGACCCGTGATGTGTGAAACTGAGACGCTGCATACTTATTTTTTTAACGTCTAAAACTTTATCAATGTTCATAGGTTTTACTAAATTAAAAATACGTTCGGATTGTTAAAATATTCTGAACTCAATTGAGATAAATTGTGGTAATTCGATGGAACTTGTAATTAACCATATATGTTATAGTAAAATAATTTCCATTCGAAATTAATAATTTATTTTATTTAAAAAGCTAATCGTCATTTGAGCATATCATATACATCATACATGTGTTAGCAATGCATGTTGCATTTTATGAAAAATTAATTTATGACTTGTTTATGATTTTTATTTGAAATTTTTTATTTGATCAAATTACTTACATATATATTCGATAATTAGAAGAATTTGAATTTTATATAAAATCCAAGACATTCAAATGATTGTATAAAATTGAGAATTTAAAATAACAGTTAAATTTATTTTATTTGAAATGAAATTCATATTCTCAAAGACTATCTTAGAGGATATGAAAGCACTCCTAATTAATAAAAATTATAATATTTTTAATAAAAATATAAATGTTTTACAAATACAACCACAATAAAAAAAAGGAATATGTATTTAGAAAAATATGTTTGAATTTTTTTTACAGAGCAAATATAAAAAATACATGACATCAGTTTGATCTTTAAATATTTTAATAATATTAATATGACGGTACCAAAAAGTGTTATATCTTATAAATTTTAACATTTTTCCAACACATAAATTATGGCGTTGGTAATTTAATTATGTTATATAGGGCATTTGGAGGAGCGAACCTATGAGATGGCTTTATACATATATATAGAGTGGCGGATGTAGGCTTGTACATGGTGCGTCAGCTGACACGCCATTATTTTTTAAAAAGCCTTTTTTTTTGTTATAGTAGTTAAAGTTTTATTTCAATTCTACAATTTTTTATTTTCATTCTCCAAGTTTAATTTATATTTTAAAATTTTGAAATTTGATAATCGACAGGAAGAGTTTTTAAGAAATTATAAGGTGTTTGTGAAAATGATATAAAAAATGTTATTAAAATATATTTTATTATTGTTAATTGTGTACTCATTTCTTAATTTTTGATCAAATTAGTGTGCTATAAAATGTCAATAAGTATTTTAGTACAGACTTATATAACCAAAAATAGTGCCTACTTTTATATAATTCAATGAAAATTAATAGTTACTGTATTATATATATGTAGTTGTTATTTGTTACATATTTTATTCAAATTTTCATTTTTTTTAAAAAAAATTCTCGCAAATTTTAAAAATTTGTCAATCGGATCGATAAATTGGTTGTTGATCAAATTTTAATAATTTTTATACCGATTGTAACTAAATCGAATAGTTTAACTATGATTTAGTGATTAATTAATAATTAATTTTGATAATCACTAATTTTAGAGGCGACTTAAAAATTAATGGGTGACGCGAGGTTTCTAAAATCATGTATCCGCGACTGTACACATACATATCTCTATTTGCTTGTGTGTTTGTCTGGCGGATGCACGCCCAATAATATTGTCTAGCTTCATGATTGCTTTAAGTGTGAGGGCCTTTCATGCTTGACTTCAACTCAATTACTAATTATCATGCTTTGCCTGCTAGTAGACGAATTATATTTACCCTTTCTCCACTATATTGTTCCGTTCATTCGGACAACTTACATTATTCCTGTCTCTTATTTTTATGGCAAAGTTATGGACTGCAGCATTCGATGTCGTTTTGTTCTCTATATATACCAATATTCTTGCATTTGAATATAGCGCCACATCCCCATTATTGTTCATATCTTCATTGACTATTTCGCCATCCACTCCATGCTATATATCCCCCTCTTGTCTATGTTAAACGGTGAAAATTACAAAGACGACTATGTGTACGTGTATGCATCTAAGGATACACATACATGTTCTTTCGTCCATGAATATATAGTCTTCTTCATGCACCAGATGATTTTAAACTTTGATTGAGAACATACTGTTGTGAACGTCATCGGCTTCGTCATTTCTTACTTCCCAGAACAAGTTTGGCAAGGTTTGCTCATAATGTCTTTTTTTTTTTTGCGGTCGTTAACATGCAACCTGCAGGTGTGTCTGTAATTTGATTTCATGCATCCAAAATTTGACATTTGAACATGTACATGTTAATTCGGCGCGAGGCATATGCCTGTTAGCAATGATTTTCCTTAACATTGATTATTACACAGTTACCTTCATGCATGTGTATATTGTTGATCCAGGTAAATATTAGTGATAATTAAGTTTCGCTGTTTGACAAAAATAATACTGTAATAATTAAGTCTCGATCGCAATTAAAATAGAATCTGATAGACACACAAAAATGTTTTAAGGAACCTAAGGAGAGGAACGGATGGATGGGTTGTGATGAGGTAAAATGGAGGGCTGAGGGGTCAATTAAGGGATCAAAGAAAATTCCGAATTACCTAGTAGAAGATGAAGATTACTGTTAAAAACTAAAGATTAAAAACTAAAGGAGTTAGCATAATTATCAAACCTAAAGACTCCAACAATATTAATTAGCTAAAAAAAGAAATGTGTGTATCAACCATACATAAATATCATATAGAGTAATTCCTTCCCTCCGGGCTCCGACCAAAAGACTGTCAAACAAATAATATGAAATTAGCAAACTATTTAGGTCACTGTTTTGAGATGACTTGATGATATATAAACATGCATGTATATATGTGAGGTGAGCTGAGCTAGAGAGATCAATCTGCATTCGTTTTTTTTATCATCAGCTATATATATACAAACCATCTGGTTTCTGCATTATACTGTGAGTTGTGACTGCATTAAAAATATGACAGTCATTCTTATTACATCATATATTAATTAATCTACATATATGTCTACCTTTTCATGATGCCATACATCATTTTAAAAAATATATATATATTTATTATCTATATATAAATATAGATTATTTTTTAATTTCTTTATATAAATATTATTACACTAGGTCAGAAACTTGATCAAGTCTGTTAAATGTTGTAATTTAAAGTGAAATGATTTGGATGAAATCAGAGAGGTATGAAGAATGATGACATCTTCAAATACAAGTTTGGGGTTACAATGAAGAAAGAATTATAAAGCAGTCAGCAATACAATTCAGATTATACACGTAGATATAATATTCGGTAATTATATTAATTAGTCTGCAGAAGAAAATTCTGAAAACATACAAAATATAATTACAAATGTGTACATAAGAACACACATGTAATAAACAGCTATTAATACAAGCCGTCAACATATTAGTTTTATTATTTACAGCAACTGGATGAAAATATTTCCCTTCATAAGGTTGTATGCTTCATAATTACTGCAGATTATATATATGATGGAACTGCTAGCTGCGCGCAGCCTGCATGCATGTTCTTCATATTTCCAAATGAATATATATATATATATAAATGCTTCTACACTTCGATCAATTCCTCTAGAAGACGTACCCCTTTCTTCATGATGTATAAAGACAATATTGAAGGGATTTAATTCTTACTTCCACAGATCAATTTGACAACTCATGGCTGATAGGGAGTTGCTTTCTGAAGCTGCATGATCATCTGTCCTCTTCAAATCATTGCACAACATGTTTATGTGTTCCAGCACTTGATCATTTGAGCATGTTGTCTCCGTATTAGTGGTAGCATCTTGATTATCGTGACCGAGTTGTGAAGCCACAAATTTGTCAAGCACCTGCCAATCAGTCACTTGATCCACAGCATGTTCATGAATAATATTGTTACTGCTACTACTGCCATAAAAGGACCTCAGATTTGGTGTTTGGCTGCTGTGTTGCATCTGCTCTTCATGTGTGAGTGTTGAGCAATGCTCGAATCCGTATGGAACTACTGAGCTGCTACTCACACCTGCTGCAGAATGTGGGACTCTCGGACTTTCTAGCTCAGGAAGTTGAAAATATCGTTCATGAGGTCGAAAATACTGCAGCTGATCAAGCTCTTGTTTGCAAGAATACTGATGATTCCGGAATGCTGTATAAGGCTCACGACTTATCTGCCTTGGTGATTCAAAATCGGGCATGAAGGAGACTTGATCATCGTACCAATTGTACAGTGGCTCGTGCTCATCCATTTTCCTCACTGTTGTTAATCTCTTCTTGAACACCCTACACACGACCCATCCTTCTTCCTGATGCAGTTCATTAATTAAATATATATTAGAAAACGCATGATTAAACTAGGCCAAATGGAATCATTGAAATAATTAAATGGAAATATGTTAAATTGCATTTATATATATGTTTACCATGCATGAGAAGGTTAATTACTTATTTCTTTACTTACCTGAGGTGGTCCATTTTCGTCAGTTTCTAATCTATACTCGTGCATAATCCAATCTGATTTCATTCCATTTGGGGCACGACCTTTATAAAACACCAAGGTCTTCCTCATCCCAACTAAACTATGCTTAGAGTATATAGCCTTGTCTCTTCCAGTAGCCTTCCAAAATCCTTGTTTTGTAGCTCTATTTGTGCGAGTTCCGGTAGGATACTTCTTGTCTTTATGACTGAAGAAGTACCAGTCATTTTGGTCCTCAGTCCCAAGCTTGCATAATTCTGTTACATTTTGAAGAATTATGCATGATTGTGGATGATTAGTGATATTTCCTCCCAAATCCTTCTTATTCCACTTATAATATCAAATGGTATAACAATCAGCAAATACAATTTTGTGTTCCTAAATCCTAACAAATATTTTCATGCATATATATATTAGTGAAAGTTGGCTTAATAAAATGGATTCAAACACAAATGGTATTTACCTTCAAGATCCCATGGCTCAATTCTATAGAGATCAACATCTTTGATGACATCTAGATCGATTCTTTTGGAAGCAACCTTTTTCTTGAGGTAGTAATCAACAAGTTCTTCATCAGTAGGGTGGAATCTGAAACCCGGAGGAACATGTGAAAAAGTATCCATGGTTCTTCCGGATAATATATTATTGCTTTGTGCACTGCAGCTGCAAATTAAAGACAGAAACATACAGTTGTGATATCTTAATATGGAGATTAACTTACTTTGTTCTTGGTATGGTGCAACATGAAATCTGAATTATTAAAAAAAAAAGTATTGCAACAGACTGATGAACACCTATACACTTTTTTTATATGTATCATACATGATCGATCATTAATTTGCATGTCCAAACCCTGATAAAATGTAGCTTTAATGATGATCTACTGATTTATGCATTTGCAGAAGTATCAAATGTATTTACATTTGTACTACAAAATATATGCAATAAACTCTACCTTACATATATGCCCCGATTAATGCCCTAGCTATGAAAACAGGCGCTGACTCGATCAAATATACTTAAACTATAAATCTGTAAAGTAAACATCTAATCTATGTATCACAAAATGTTTATAAACTATACACAAATCAGAATACCGTTTCGGACTGAAATATTGTGAAGAAATTACGCTTCATGCAATGATTTAATTCCCAAGAGACAAATAGAAGGAAAATTAACAAATAATAATAAGCTCGGGGTGATTTCTGAATGCATATAATTATTAAGTATATATATATATAGGAAACTTGCTAGTTTTCCTATCTTCATAAGGAAGCATCCTTTACATGATGATATAGATATATAAAAACTACTCAATTAATTAGATTTAGCTTGGGGTATATGTTACATATATGAAAAGGTAAATACGTAGTATTGGTCTACATGTTTGCTCCACCCTAGCTAGGTCTAATCAAACTAAGGGCCTTATCTAACATATGTGGATTTATTAGCAAGATGCGCACATCACTTTTGCTCTAAANGCATGTCCAAACCCTGATAAAATGTAGCTTTAATGATGATCTACTGATTTATGCATTTGCAGAAGTATCAAATGTATTTACATTTGTACTACAAATTATATGCGATAAACTCTACCTTACATATATGCCCCGATTAATGCCCTAGCTATGAAAACAGGCGCTGACTCGATCAAATATACTTAAACTATAAATCTGTAAAGTAAACATCTAATCTATGTATCACAAAATGTTTATAATCTATGCACAAATCAGAATACCGTTTCGGACTGAAATATTGTGAAGAAATTACGCTTCATGCAATGATTTAATTCCCAAGAGACAAATAGAAGGAAAATTAACAAATAATAATAAGCTCGGGGTGATTTCTGAATGCATATAATTATTAAGTATATATATATATAGGAAACTTGCTAGTTTTCCTATCTTCATAAGGAAGCATCCTTTACATGATGATATAGATATATAAAAACTACTCAATTAATTAGATTTAGCTTGGGGTATATGTTACATATATGAAAAGGTAAATACGTAGTATTGGTCTACATGTTTGCTCCACCCTAGCTAGGTCTAATCAAACTAAGGGCCTTATCTAACATATGTGGATTTATTAGCAAGATGCGCACATCACTTTTGCTCTAAATATAGGTGGTAAAATATGGACTTCACATACACAAAACTGAACCAAAAGACACTATGAGGTGGTTTTATTAGGAGCACATATACATGTAACATACACTACAAGAAAATCGGGTAAAACTGACTGCATAAAACCGATTAAGATTAATTAGTTGTATATACACACACGAACATATATGTAAAAATGTTAGACCTAGATTAATTAGTTGTATATATAATCTCTTTTATGAAAGCATGAAAATATAGCTAGCTAGCGAATCCCTTGAAATCAAAAGTATACTTCCAGATCTGAGTTGATATATAATCTGACCCAAAAACAATACTCTAGTACATGAAATCCAAATGGAATAAATAATCAAGAAACTTATATATATATATACATAATATATAGAGGGAGAAAAGAGAAGAATATTAAAAGATAGGAACCATGATAATTATATATTTCCCCAACCAGAAACCCTAGCTATATATCATGCAACTGAAAGCAGTAAACATGTTTAATAGTACTTGCCATGAATCAGCACTGATCGAGAAGATATGATCAACTGGTGTAGTACAGATCTTGAGATTAGCTATGTCGCTCAAACGAAAGAAAGGAGAGGAAAAAGCAAATAAGATCTAATGCTTTCTCCTCGGGAATTGAACAAAAAAACACATATGATTTTATATACTAGATCATTAGATGGAAGGTGTAAAGACATCCGTGTCATGTAGTCATTTTCGTATAATAAAAAACATGTGTGACGTGTGATGTTTGTGTAGATATGTATAACTTATAAGCAAACAAGTAAATTAAAATCATATATTTAGCTAGCTTTATCTTTGGAGTTGAGTTAAGCTTGATTGCGGGAAAAGCTTACAGATTAAAAACAAAAAGCGGAGGCGAAAAATAGTGGTGGTGCAATTAATTAATCCATTACCCCTCACTCACCAGCAACTGATAAAGACTACACGTACATAGATATAAACATACACCTCCTATACTAGTAGATTAAATACAAATTTTTTAAATATACTTTTATAAATTTTTTCTATGTATTAATCTATATTTTATATTAAATATTTATGTCGAAAATAATTGAAAAATTATAATATTATGAAAAAGTAAATAAATAAATGTTTCGTATGAGTTCACCACAAATATCACTATGATTTTCAATGTTTTGTGAAAATTTGATATTAATAAATAGTTATAATTTATATTAAATTTTAGAAAGTTTATTTAATTATTCTGTTGTTAAAATGTGATCTACTGTTCATTATAATTCCATTAATTTGCTTGAATACTATTAGACTTATAAACCCTTCATAATAATTCAATATATAGTGAAATTGCTTAACATTTTTTTACTCATTTTTTATATATAATTTTAAGACTATTCACACTTAAGTGTGAGGACAATATTGAACTCTCCAGGCAGACTGATAAAAGTAAGGTGAATATTGAGAGCTAATGTGACTAGAGTTGGATTCACTATATATGCCTAGTGTAAGCCTGAAGTTTGATCATTGAATCAGTGATAATGTTTTATCATCCATGAACATATACATTGTCTAATAATGATATTATGAATTGATGTAATTCTTGTTAAAAATCTTAATGAAGGATTGAATTCGGATTGCATGCTTGATACAACTTCGTTCCTTTTATAAGAGTGAAGTGTAATAGTTACAAGTATTTGCAGGCTGTGTACCGTTACAACTATTTTATTTATGTATTTTATACGGCGAATTAATATGAGAACGATTTGTGTAGTACCCGAAATCGCAAATTCCCGAGCTTCGGAGAATCACATTGCCCCACACAAATTATTAGAAAACCACGGATTTAAATCATTAAGACCCGATCTAACATGTGAGTCTTTTACTTTGATGAGAAATGAATCACTTATATTAAAATGTTTTCGTTTTCTTTAAAACTTTGAGGAACGAAAGCTAAACGAACTGGTCTAGGATTTGAGTAATTGTGTATTAGAGCTAAAAGTTGTCTTGAAATTCACTCTTTAATCACCATTAATTAAATTTTGGCAGGTCTATTAACTGTCAATCTTATAACCATAAATAAAATTAAAGAGATTAGGCTGGTCCTCGCCATTACAGACTTTTTACATTAAACTAAGTACTGATTTTTTTCCAACTTGTTATCTTTTTAAAGGCAAGTATGTCTTGAGAGCGAACACTAATTCCTCTGCGTAGGTATACCCTATATGTATGCTCTTTTTATTTCATTTTAGCTTAACTATACATAAAATGAGGATGATATGATAATTCAATGGTCAGTTTATCGGGTTGAGTTCAACTTTATTCGGTTAGTTAATATTCCATCGGGTGTTATAATTGTGACTAATTAAATCAATCAAACTTTCGCTACAAAATACGTATCAATTAAGGTGTAGATTAAATACATTTTTTAATAATATATGTTTTTAATTATAAAATATATATTTTTTGATTAAAATTTAGTCAATTTATCTATAAAAAATCAAATAAATAAGACAAAAACTAGATGATGAAAGGAGTAATTAGTCACAGTAACGTAAAAAAAAGCTAATATTTTTTGCAATTTTAAGGGGTTATTAGATTCAATTATAATTGAAGCTTCTATCTGCATTTCAGAAAAGATATATTCATTGAGTTTTAATTTTAATAATGAACATTTATATGCACATATATGATGTTTTATGTATAGATAATTGTATATATATACAATGTATGATGGTTGCTGGATCAGTTGTAATCATCCAAAATCAGTCGAAACGTATAATAATTATTATTTATTTTTAGCAACGAGAAGAAATTTAAAATAAACAGTTAATTTTACTCAATTTCACTAATACAACCAGAATTTGAATCTGGATTATTTTTCTTGTCTTTCTCAATCAAGCCACTGGCTAGCTGTTGCAAAAAAAAAATTGTTAATATTAGATAATGTTACAAGCAGGACTCTATGTAAGACATAAATGATATTATTAGCTAAACGGAGACTAAAAAGTGATTAAATATTAATTAAAGCCCTCACCAGCAGTGACCAGCCCCTTTTCTTTCCCATAATATTTGATCTATCATAGAAGTATTTCTATCTCCCTTGCGAATCCTTTACGACTTAAGGACCCCACAAGCCGACCAGTCACTTCGACTATGACATTCCTCCAAATTTATTATTACTTTCCCAAAAATTTAGGTGTTCATCGAATATATATCATCAATCATTCATATAATACGTATTGATTAACTTAAATTCAATTGTTTTACACAAGATATTTATATGTCATGAAATAAAATATACATGAAATAATTATGATATATATAGTTATGTACATTCTTATAAATTCCACTAATCAATACTGTTTGGTGATTTTTTAGAATAGATTTAGGGGAAAAAATAATATTTCTCTATAAATATTAAATAAGACTGATCGACTTAAAAAATAAATCAGCCATGAAAAACTACACTAATGGTAAGTGGACCTAGCAAACGATATCATATACTGCATTAGCAAATGACTGATGGCTCTTAGTGGGCCCGTCTTGGGTTAGTCTTTGATGATTACCCATCCAAATTTTAAGTGCAGGCCTGTTGTGCTAGTGTGGCCCACACCGTTATACCGTTCTTTTTGTGGACCCTTTTGTTTCGAAGTGGCCACGTGTAAAATAAATAATTATTTTTTCAAGTGTTTTTGGTTAGTTTAGTGGAGTGTGCTTGTGCGTGCCGATAAGTTAATCGAGCCCTTCACTTTTTGTAGCCTTAATTATGGAAAAAGTTTACAATTTTCACATACGATATATTTATGTTATGCGTTAACGTGGACATCTTAGCCATGTCACACGTGATGCAATTGCCACCTTGGCCCGTTCTGGCCCACATGGCGCTTCTTCACTTGCATATATGACAATATGTCGATATAAACATAGTTTAAGAAGAATTATGGGGCATAATTAGGAATAATTGAAAAGTTAAGCCTGGATTATGAGGCATACGCAGTTTGCTAATTCTATTCGAGTCCAGGCAATCAAGCTTTCCTAGGTTAGACTAGCTAATAAATGCATGTATTTAACATTCCATTCCATAGGGATGGATATAATGATAAAATTGTAATGTCCTCGTATATAACATGATTTAAAAAGGAGTTTTGGGCTCCTCTCACTCCCAATTATATTGATATAGTTATTGTCTGTTCATTTTTTGTTGTATATATGTTTGTGTATTTGCACTAGATCGATAGTGAGGACGAGTATTAATAAACATAAATGTACATAATCCAACAAGATTTATGTACATGCATGATTGTGTTAAACAGCTGTGCGAACCGTACCAAGTAACTTAAGATTTAGTATTTCTTTTATATGATTATCTAATATTTGTATTAGCGATTTCGTTGCTAATGAAAAACTCCCGTAGCATGTTATTTGTATACAGAGTGACCCTGCTAGTCTGCTACGTTTTATATCATTATATGTATAGTACATATTAACATGCATATATAATATTCCTTGTATAATTATCAAAACAAGTGATCGATATATCTAGCTAGCTATCTACGTACGTATATGATCATAATTGTTTGAAAATATTGTAACTCTTTGATCTAATTCTTTATCACTGCAGGACCAAGACGACTATATATGTACATATATGGCAGGGACAGGCCATTGATAAGGAGTAAAGTTTAGGCAATATATATATACACACACACACATATAACACACTTCATTTCTACAAGTAGATCGTACGTTTCATAAACATATTTCAACAAATATGTATGATGTATCTGTATACGTATATGGACGCTTTACCAGTTTGATACCCGCTATAATATAGTATTGATCGAGCTGGTGTAGTACTTTTTTACTGTAGTATTTTATTGTAGTATTTCTAGAGGAAATTATTAACACACACACCCAAATGATAACATGATAAATACGTTAAAAGGGACAGCGTGTATGTAAACATATATTTCTGTGTATCTGAGGTTTTTGTGATAAAATATATGCATGATGCCTGCGCATACAGTAATTACTAAGCTCACTAGGAATTAGGGTTTCTTCAAAAATATCGTCGCGTTAATGATCTATAATTATCACTACTTACATGTCTTAATTGAGTAAGACGACTTGTTAGCTCATATATATATTAATATATCCTAGGTCATTTATACAGTCACGGGATTTTTTACACCTAACTTTAGGTGCTTTGACCATATACTTAAAATTAATATTTTTTAAATTTTCTTTTTCTGAATAAAAATATAATATTTTAATTTTAATTAACAAAAGAAATATTTTAAAAATATTAATTCTAGCTATACAGTCAGAACACGTAAAATTACATGCAGAAAGTCAAACGACCTATAAATAGTATAATATGGAGTATCCTATGATCTTGTCCTAAAACATCTTATATTAATTAATTACAGGTACGTGCATGCCTGCAAATTACTCATATGCATCAATCCCAAACTTAGCGCTTGAAGATAATTAAAATGATTAACGATAAGTTGTATGATTAAATTATAACCATGTCCATGGCCATGTGATATTGATAGTTGGTTACCGATATGAGAATCGTGGAATTCACTTCTAATTGTTCAGCCTTCGTTAATAGGTGAGGTGGTTCATGCCAGAAACGGTAGTAGAATAAAAGTTTAAATTTTGATCTAAAGAGTCTTCAAATGATAGTACTTCATAATAAAAAGTTGACAGTAGATTGTGATTGTATCAATGAAAAATATATAAGTCTGTAAGCTAGAGTACAAAAAATTGCAACATAGTGATATCTCCATTCGAATCTACGACGAATTTAATCTAACAAGTACTATTCGTATTATTAAATTTAAAAATATTAATAAAAAATAGCAATCAAATCGTATTAATTAATAATTTTATGAAATTTATTATTTATATTATCAGTTTTACAATATTGATATTATTAAAGCAAAAAAGAAAAAAAATCATACGGAACAATTACAAAAAACCAAAATATATATGTATATATAATGTATTTTGCAAGAGCTGGCTCGATTATTTTTATAATCGAGTGTGTGGAAGATCTGTGCTAATTCAAGAATATGAATATTTTGAGATAAAATGGAATGAATCTCTCACATATATATATATGACAGATTCTTTGACTTTTTAAGCACGCTTTACTTTTTGCTTGAATTCTCCCAAATTGTAATAGTAGACTTGACAGACTAGATAGTAATGTCAAAATCATTCATTGTATTTTAACTATCTAATCTGTCAGCTTAAACAGACTGTCAGCTTACAAATATCGAATCAGAAATCAACATTTCAAAGATAAGAGTGGAAGTATACTTGCGTCAAACAGGAGGTATGGAACAGCTAATAAGAATTTACAACAGAAGCTTTAATTAATCTCGAACTTTATCCAGATCCGCTAATTTCCGGTCCACTACATAAACAAGGAATAAATATTTAATCCTTTAATAATTAGGAAATTAAATAAATTTTCCTCCTCTAATTTAAAATCTCTAATTTCGGATTGTAACCTATAATTATGAATATTAAATCCACACTTCTATTTGTCTCAACTTAATAATCAAAAATAAATAAATTTAAACCCACCAAATATAAGATAATATAAAATAAATATTTAGAGTTTGTGATGACTCGTTGCATAAAGATCTCTTTGTTTTATATATTAATGTATTATATAATAAAATATATATTTATATTTTATAATAATTATATACAATCACAAAGTCATTATACATTTAACAAAAATTTTATACTAAATTTTAGCATAAGTTAGGTCAGACTATCATTAGATTTATACTTATCATTAGCGTTGTGCACATTCTTTCGACTGTCCATCTTTCAAATATTTAACAGAGGACCCCAAATTAATTACACAATTTTATGCTCCATATGATTTCACACACAAATGTCAATAGTTCAAGGTTTCGATCTCCAAAGAGAAAATAACCTCTACATTTATAATTTATTGTACGAAAAAAATACCATTCACCTGATCATAAATATTTATATGAATAATTTATTCATCTAATATGTACTCCTATATATCAGCTGTTTGGCTTGTCAGTCCCCTTCGAAGAAATGATGCGAATGATGAAACAATAATAAGATATTGAAATTGAAACCCAAAAGGGTAAGGACATGTATAGTGGAGCTTAAATTATGACCATGCCACATTAAATTTTGTGCTCAAAGTTTAAAATCATGAAGCATGGATATCTATTTAGGAAGCTTGTACTATATAGCATCTATTACATTTCTCATGTTTCCACTTTTTTCTTCTAGTATTATTATCTTATAGAGCCCATTATTATTTTTTAGCACAAAGTTTTACTCGACAAATTTTATTAGATTAGATGGAATAAATAGCAAATATTGCACATTAAAATTCGACAAATCATGCTAAATTTATATGTAACTTTTTAACATTCACATAACTTTATCATCACAATTAAAGCATTATATCATACACATCCTTTACGAAACAACACTTTTGTCGAACAATGCTGTAAACATGTGCATATGTCAATAAGGGCACAAGAACTCCACTTCTTCCAAGTAAATTTCTCTTAACAATTTATGTTTTGAAAAGAAACTCAAATATTAATCTTGTTCAATATATTCATATGATTTATCGTTTACCAAACCGATGATTGGTGCTCCTCGAGAGAACTTAGTTTCGAAAGCTAGTGTTCGTAATTTTTATAAGCACACCAGTACTCCTGCACAATATACCATAGTAATATTAAACTAGCATGATTAAATATAGTAAATTACGTATTAATTAATCATATTATATATCATAAGATATTCCAGACGGAAAAGATCCAATATCGTCGAACGGAAGATGCCGAGGACCCCGATGAGTTCACCTCGAAGTTCCTGTCCTATTGTCATTATATCGTATTTATCACTGCGGGTCGAAACTTTTCCTATGGGTGGGAGTCGAAAAAATGTAAAAGCAAAAAAGTTGAATAAATTTTTTTTACATGTATCAAAATTGACTGGTTATATTAGAAGTATTTTCTAATCCCTTGATCGAGTTTGTATGCTAATTTCGAACGCAACAAGATTCTCATACTCGTTAATCGATCAAAGATGCAATATTGGTTAATTTTAGTGATTTTGCCATCAAGTTTAATTGAATTTTGACTAAAATATTGCATGGGGCAGTCAACTTGTTCGTCTTGGATCTATACAATGATCAAATTGACCGGAATTTACAATTGGTTATAAGATCTTAATCGGTCATCTTCGTACCATGTAAGTGATCGATTGGATCATTATTTTTCTTTTACTGTGCGTTCATAAATAAAATTATAGTAATGAAGTTGATAATTATAATGAAACAAGACATCATAATGGTATATGACACTATTTATCTTGTTTACGAATTTATTGAAATATAGTCGATCATTTTCCGATTACAATTGACTAAGCAAGGTTGAGCATATATATAGCTACTAACTGAAGAGATCGATCGCTATATACTTTCCCTGCTACAAATAGTCATACAAGCATCCTTCATATCGAAGCCAGTGACACCATTGTTGCAAATGTTTGCAAATGCTCTCATATGTTTCAACCCATATTGAGTTAATGGCCCGCAATGTGTCTCGAAGATTCGAACCTGAAGTTAGAATTTATAGATTATATAAGGTGTTTCATAGAAAAATTATATATCAATACTTGACAATGACAAGGTTGGAATAAGACTTATTTACAGTTTATAAGTGCCATAATTTACCATTGATTTAAGGCAATCCCAGTCATCCACTACAGGTAAGCCTGGTTCTCTTACTGTGTTGAGAATAGAATTAGCCTTTCCAGGTTCAAACAAAACCTTCCCTATCATGCTTATGCTATCATCCAAGTGTCTCCTTTTTGACATAGTCTCTTTAATCTGCTTCAATATTTCGGTCTTCTTGTCTGAATTTTTTGGTGAACTTCTGTACTGCGATGAATTTACAATATGAATAATTACTAGAATCGCAAAAATGTAAATCCAATATTAGAATTATTAGATTTTCATCGTTCAAGTTCTTAATTCCAGGTGAATTGGAAAGGTGAAATTCGATTAAAAACATACCATTGCCCACAAGGAAAGAATGTCAGCTTCTCTTTGATCGATAGCATCCATCCGCATATTTGATTTAGCTTGGTTATTCTTAAAGGCAGGATTAAAACCTTGAAAAAGATAGAGCTTTTCTTTATGCATCTCCTTAGTCCCATACTCCATCACATGAGATGCAATAGATGTTCGGTTCTTGACCTGTACAAGTATTATGATTTTCACATACAGAACAACAATCGAATAGATACTTGAGCTAGCTAGATTTGAGAATATCAAAACGTACCTTTATGTACTGTTGTTTTATAGTTTCATGCTTCAGATTATGAGTCTCACTGTAATCATAAAATTAAAGAATATATACAGATCACTGCGTTTTTTAAGAAGAAAACACATCAGTTAAAGGGATAAAAATATACCTGTCCTCTATCCAAGACACACTATACAAATCTCCTAGACAAGTTGTGTACTCTTTAGGTGCAGGCGGATCCTCAATAGGAGAAGGTTCAGACTCATACGTAGGACAATATGTCGCATAGCTACTCTCACGAGCCTTTGAGGCTGTTTGGACGTAAATGTTCATATCATCCGGCAGCAAACCTTCAAATATGCTGCCACTTTCACATGCTTCTACATATATGACCTGCACAAATAAGAAAATCCACATTCTTTATTTTACCTGATTGAAGAGATTCTGATAATGTCAAATGTTATCAGAAAAACGAGTCCAAAAACATAAACCAGTGTAGGTAGTAGTACCATCTCTTTGTATGTCCCAGCCTTGTGCTTCTTTTTTAACACATTAATGAAATCGTTAGCATACATTGTTGTGTCATTAGGCATTCCTATAAACAAAAATATATATTATATTAACAGGCTAGGAATATTTGCAAAACTCAAAATGTATAACATCGATCAAATTGTTAAATTCTTGATTAGCAACAATTATATATGAATCAATCGCAATCAAATACTCACCGAGTACTCCAGGGCCTCCATGGTCGGTGTAGTATATAAATATTCTATCATTAGGTCCGCTGTCTACAACTTTGCCGCTTCCACCTTTAATAGAGCTTTTGTCACCAAGAATTGCAGCAAACAAGTTATCTTGTGTCAAATTTTCCCCTGTATAATCCTGTAAGATTATTTCATTAGATTACATGCAAGTGTAATTAAGGTAACTATAATTTATTGAAAGAAATGTACGATGAGCAATGAGAGCACCTTAGGAACTCCAGCATAAACATCATGACCTCGAGGATTGTTTATAATAACACCTTTTCTTGGATTCAACTCATTATAAGCAATGTCGTCGTACATAAACACTACTATGTTCTCTTCCTTAAGTCCTCCTTTTTTCAGTACTTGATATGCATGACACAAGTCTGCCTGTGTTAAACAATTAATCCAACTCAACATTAATAACATATCGATTTCCACTAATAACAAAATTAAGCTCACTTGCAGAGTTGCACTAAGCAAAGTACTTTATATATGGTATTATCTCACCTGATGCCTATAATTATAGTATTCATTTGAACCAGCAATAAGAACCGCCCAAGTGGTTCCTTTTGCATGCCCATCAGCCTCAGCAGCAGACTGTGCCTTCGAGTCTAACTGGCTCGACTGTCGGGGTTGAGATCTACTACCAGCCCAATCAGCTTCACAATATGGCAATATTGCATACATTACCATTACCAGAATCAGATGAAGCCCGAACTTATTACAATCTGCCATCGAGGAAAAGAAAAGATAACGAGTTAGAGAAATTAATTCAGCGGCAGCTGCCGAGGATGAATATTGCAAGATTATGCCTTAATTTATACTAACACATCCATGCAGACCAAACTATGCTTCTGACTAGTTTTGCTATTGTTTTCATTTTTCTTCCCGCCATTAATAAATTTGTTTTAGCATGATTTATTAGTAAATTTAGCATGCTTATATTCTGGCCATGCCCGCTTAAATTATTGATTAACTTCCAAATTTGACATGGGCCAAATCTACACCCTAATGAATTGCTAAGCATGAACAATTAATCATGCTCCGTTCTAAATTATTGTTATGCTAGCGAGCACACGTAATACTATCTCCATGTCTTGCCGATCATAACTTGCGGAAGTTAAAGTACATCAAGCTTAAGTTCGTTAGGACGCCAAATGACGTGTGATGTGTATATATATACCATCCAAAGCACCTAATTAGTTGTGTTTGCTTAAGGTTAAACTTAATTAATACTCCACAAGTACACTATNTAGGACGCCAAATGACGTGTGATGTGTATATATATACCATCCAAAGCACCTAATTAGTTGTGTTTGCTTAAGGTTAAACTTAATTAATACTCCACAAGTACACTATATTATGCGCTAATAATAACTGAACGATAATGGAAGTTAGCAAACACGGGAAAATTCCAATGTAATTACCACA
>QRFB01019344.1:2765-16677 GCA_008931105.1 Oenanthe javanica
TAAATTAATTAATCCTTTAATTAATTTAAGAAATAAATTAATTCTGAGTGAATTAATTTACTAATTAAATTAACTAATTAATTTAATTAATTAATAGAGAATCAAATTAAAGGCTTGACTATTGTTGATGTAGATAAGACTCTTCTGTTCTTCAACAATAACCTTTTTAACCACTTGAACTTTTTGATGACGAATCTTCACTGACAATGTTGACACCCTGTGCACTGGTCTGGTTCACGGATGACTAACTATAATGTTGATTCTCATTTCTGCTGTAGTGGTCTTTGTGTCTTGTCTTGTCATGTCATGGCTTCTTTGTTCTTCCTCTATATTCAATATTTATTATTTACTTCACTTTCTTATATGAGTTGAGTTGTCATCTACTTATTACAAATAGGACTAGTCATATGACTTTCACTTGGTATTAGAGCTTGTTGATTGAAGTTACAAATCAAGATCTAAAAATAGTCGTTCGAAAAAGTGTATTTTTAGATCTAGAAAAATTTATATTGAAATTTCTTTATTATTAAAGAAAATTCAATTTCAAATTTTTCAAAGATTTTAAGTTCACTAAGTTCACTAATTTTAAGAAACCTATCAATCATCAAGAATTCGAATTAAAATTTTATTTATCAAAATTTAATTTTTATTCGAATTGATTTTAATTTTTAAGAAATTAATTATTTCTTGAGATCTAAAATTCTTCACAACCATGAGTACCCAAAAACTTAGTAGCATCAAAATCCCAACCTTTGATAAAAATGAATACATTTTATAGAAGAAGATGTCCACTTTCATTAAATCAGCTAATTCTCAATACATGGGAATTTTAGAAAATGGACACTATGTACCTCAAAAGCTGACACCAGAAATAGTCTCAGATGACGGCGAACGGATTTCTCAAGAATTTACCCCAAAGGAGCCTTCAGAGTACATTGACACTGACAAAGATCGAGTTGCATGGGATAATCATCTTCAATGTATCCTAATGGATTCACTAGACACTACAATGCTGAATCAAGTGATTAATTGCACCAGTGCCAAACAGATATGAGATACGATTGATCTGCTAATGGAAGGTATAACAGAAGTGAAGGAGAACATGATGGATATTCTTACATCCCAGTATGAAGCGTTCAAGTCACTACCAGGAGAAAGTATCACTCAAGTCTTTGAGAGATATAACAAATTATTGAATGACTTATCACTGCAAGGGAAGGCCTATTCACGTAGGGAGATTAATAGGAAATTCATGTTGACACTACTAGCACACCTGGAACATAAAATCTCTGCCATCAGAGAGAGGAGTGACATAAATGACATGTCCATTGAAATTCTATATGGGAAGCTCAAGACTCATGAAATGGAGCAAGAGCAGAGACAAATCATTTATGGGCCAGGTACAGTGGACAGTAAGAATACAGCACTGTTAAAGACTACAACACTTGTAGCCAAGGATTTTGCTGTTATAGAGACCAACTCAGAAAAACCTGTTGTTGAGAAAGAAGAGATTCTAGAAGCTGAAATTTTAGAGAATGCTCAAGCAGGTGATGAAGATGACTTCTACTTAATGGAAGAACTTGAAAAATTAGAAAACAAGACAATGGCCTATATGGCAGGAAAGTTCAAGAACCTCAGGTTTAGGAGGAACCCTAAGTACAAACTCAAGAGTAACTCAAGTTACAGTGGTTCCAGTTTCAGAAATAACAACCGAGGTGGTTCGTCTTCAGGGTCTTACAACAAAGGAGGTTATAAGACAGGGATGGTAGACCACAGTAAGTTCAAGTGCTATAACTGTGATGAATCCGGGCATTTTGCTACAGAATACCGGAAGCCTAAGCAAGGAAAAGAAAGAAAGGAGTCGTATGACGAACTTAAGCAAAAGTATGATGCACTGGTAAAGAAGCATCAGGGCAAAGCTTATATAGCCGAGGGAAAGAGCTGGGATGACTCAGACAATGATGAAGAGGAGACATATAGAAATGTTGTACTAATGGCAGACTCTTCAGAGACATCACCTCAATCATCCAAGGTATCATTTCTTTCCATAGTTGATATGTCTAATTCTGATTATAAGAAAATTGTAGAAGATCTTAGTGTAGAAATGTTTAACATTCACATAAGCATGCTAGCATCTGAAGAAGAAAATGTTAAACTAGTTCCAAAGAATAAAATGCTAGAAGATAAAAATGAAGAACTAGAGCTTGCATGTGTTAACTTAGAAGATCTGAAACAGAAGATAAAATATCTACAGAATAGAGACAAATGCAACTAGGAAGTAGAAACTGCGCTTAGGAATAAAATCTCTGAGTTAGAGTTAAAACTTCGGGCTTATAAAAAATCTGCTAATCTTGTTAATGAGGCAATAGATAAACAAGTCATAGGTCAAAAAACAGGAATATGATTTACCTATGATAAAAAGGAAGGAAAGAGACATGTGGAATCAATTGCTGGGGAAAGTCCTATGAAGCAAGATATTCCACATGTGTTAAAGAATGTTGCTAAGCCCCTATACAAGAAGTTTGTCTTCGAACCCCTAGATGAAGAACATATTTTAATGAAAGAAGAAATTCTTATTGAGGATCAAAAGAAAGAGGAAGTAAGTAAAAAGGAGTTGCCTAAGAAATCTGTAAAAATTGTAGAACCTAAGGAACAGATTAAAAGTAATTTAGGCAACAAGGATGAAAAGAAGAAAGCTAACAGAAATGGCAAGATAGGTGTTAACAAGAAAAATGATTATTCCCACTCTCCTAAAGATATTAGAAACGTTTATAATAATTGTAATTCTACTGGTCATCTTACGCATGCATGCAAAAAGATAAAATTAGTAAAAGAAGAAACTTCTAATATGCCTGCCATATCTATCCCTCATCAACCATGTGGTAAAATAGGATGCATGTCACATGCTTTCAACATCATGTCTGCATACATAAACTTAATGAATACATCATCTAGTACTTGCATGAATACGGATGTGAACATGAATAGAAAGCATATTAGGGCAAAGACTGCTAGTCCTCCTAAGTCTAGGAAGGAAGCCCCTGTCCCTAAGCCTAAAGACACTCCTGTCAAGGCTAAACCAAAGGGCAAGGGCACAGTCGATGAGAAAGACAAGGACCAGAAAATTTCTGCAGCTAAATCTGTTTACTTATCTAAGCCTCTTGGACCCAATCAAATTTGGGTGCCAAAGAAGAAGTAATCAATCTGTGGTTGCAGGGCATATCAAAGAACAAGCATGTCATGTGGATACTTGACAGTGGCTATTCAAGGCATATGACTGGTGATAGGGCCCTGCTATCAGATGTGATTGAGAAAGCTGGCCCGATAGTGACCTTTGGAGATAACAACAAGGGATTCACAAAGGGATATGGTAATTTGGAAATTGGAAATGTTATCATAGAAAATATCTCTCTTGTGGATGGATTAAAGCACAACCTTCTAAGTATCAGTCAGTTCACTGACCAGGGCTTCAAAGTAACATTTGAAAAAGAAAGATGTGCAATCCAAAATAGGAAAGATGCGAAGCTTGCTCTTTAAGGAGTGAGAAAGGGGAATCTTTTTGTAGCTGACTTATTCTCTGCAAGCAAAGGCGAAGCTCAATGTTTTTATAGAGAAGCTTCAACAGAGGATAGTTGGTTATGGAACAAGAAACTTTCACACCTAAACTTTAAAGCAATGAACTCTTTAGTCAAGAGGGAATTGGTAAGAGGCTTACCTGAGATGGAATTCTGTAAAGAAGGTCTGTGTGAAGCATGTGAAAAAGAGAAGTCAAAGAAAGCATCTCATCGAAGCAAAGATTCTTCAGACATTACTGAACCACTGCAACTTTTGCATATGGAATTATTTGGCCCAGTAAATGTCATGTCTATGTCAAGGAAGAGATATGCACTAATAATTGTAGATGACTACTCCAAGTACACATGAGTGTTGTTTCTAGCCTCGAGGGATGAAGCCCCTCAAACAATCATTTATCACATAAAGAAGATAGAGGTAGAAGCTGGCTTGCTTGTTAGAAAAATAAGGTCTGACAATGGAACAGAATTCAGAAATGTAACCCTGAATGAATTCTGTGCTAGAACTTTGGTTGAAGCAGCTAGAATAATGTTGAATGAAGCTAAGTTACCTTTATACTTTTGGGCTGAAGCAGTCAACACAACTTGCTACACTCAGAATTGTACCCTGATTAATAAAGATCATGACAAGACTCCGTATGAGATAATGGTAAACAAGATACCAACACTGAAATACTTTCATGTGTTTGGAGCAAAGTGCTTTGTATTGAAAGATGATGAGTATCTAGGAAAGTTCGAATCCAAGGCTCATGAAGGCATATTTCTTGGCTATTCTCTGGAATCTAAGGCGTACAGGGTTTATGTGATTGAACACAAGAAGGTCATTGAAAGCATGAATGTAACTTTCGATGATCTCAAGCTCCCAAGTATACAAAGAACAGACGACACTGAAACTCTGCAGTTTGAAAATTTGAACTCAGATGAAGGTGAAATGGAACCTGAAGCTGCAACAGAAATACAAGTACCAAATGAGAATATCAACAATGATGATTCTGACCCTAGTAATGGAAACAATGGAAGATTCACAGAAACTACTAGTAGTGGCAGATAATCTCATTCTCAACCAAGCAGCAGCTCAGGGGGAGTAACTGAATGATCTACTAGCAGAACTCAGCACTACAATGATAATCAAGCTGAATCATCTAGGACAAATCTGCCTAGACATAGGGTGTGGAGTAGAGATCATCCCTTTGAGCTGATTTTAGGAAATCCAGATGTTGGAGTTCAAACTAGACGTGCTTATCATAATGAAGGTTTATTCTCTGGTTTTATCTCTGAAATAGAGCCAAAGAAAGTGGAAGAAGCATTGGAAGATCCAGATTGGGTAATATCTATGCAAGAAGAACTCAATCAATTTCAGAGATAAAAAGTTTAGAAGCTAGTACCCAGGCCAAAGAACAAGTCTATAATTGGCACAAAGTGGGTATTCAGAAATAAACTGGATGAAGATGGCATTGTTACGAGGAACAAAGCCAGACTAGTTGCTAAATGTTATTCCCAAGAAGAAGGAATAGATTATGATGAAACATATACACCAGTGGCAAGGCTTGAAGCTATCAGGATGTTTCTGGCATTCGCCGCACATTCCAACTTTAAAGTCTATCAAATGGATGTGAAGAGTGCATTCCTGAAAGGAGAGGTTGAAGAAGAAGTGTATGTGGAACAACCCCAGGGTTTGAAGATCTAAAATTTGCAGATTTTTTATACTTCCTCTTCAAGGCACTCTATGGCCTAAAGCAAGTACCTCGGACATGGTACGACACTCTATCTATATTCCTACTTGAAAATGGTTTCACTAGATGTGTAATAGATAAGACTCTGTTTTATAAAATGCATAAAAATGACATGATATTAGTACAAGTATAAGTGGACGATATTATATTTGGTTCTTTTAACGATCAGTTGTGTAGTAGATTTGCTAAGCTAATGCAGGGTAGGTATGAAATGAGCATGATGGGAGAGCTGAATTACTTCCTTGGACTCCAAGTAAGCCAAAGGAAAGATGGAATATTTATTTGTCAGACCAAGTACATCAAAGATCTTTTAAAGAAGTATGGTCTTGAAGATGCATCATCGGCTAAAACTCCAATGGCAACTGCCACTAAGCTTGATCAAGATGAACCTGGTAAGAAGGTAGACATCACAAGCTACAGAGGTATGATCGGCTCATTACTTTACCTAACTGCAAGTAGGCAAGATATTATGTTTTCTATATGCTTGTGTGCTAGGTTCCAGTCTAACCCTAAAGAATCACATTTTATAGCTGTTAAATAGATTTTTAGGTATCTTAAGGGAAGTCTTAATCTTGGAATTTAGTACCCTAAAGATACAGGTTTTGACCTTGTTGGATATACAGATTCTGATTATGCAGGTTGTAGGATTGATAGAAAAAGTACATCAGGGAGTTGTCTATTCGTTGGTAGAAGATTGGTGTCCTGGTATAACAAGAAGCAGCACTCAGTTGCAATGTTAACAGCTGAAGTTGAATATGTTGCTGCTGGAAGTTGCTGTGCACAAATTCTGTGGATAAGGAACCAACTTCAAGATTATGGACTGTTACTGAAAAAAATTCCAATATTCTGTGACAACACAAGTGCCATAGCGATTACAAACAATCCTGTTCAACATTCAAGGACCAAGCACATTGATATCAGGTATCATTTCATTAGAGAGCATGTCATGAATGGTACTGTAGAGTTACATTTTGTACCTACAGAGCAACAAATTGCAGACATCTTTACTAAACCACTGGATGAAATCACTTTCACTAGACTGGTTTGTGAACTGGGGATGTTAAATTCTACTAACTAATAGGTTAGTAATCAAAAACTGCAATTTGAAGCTGATAAATTCACTTGTTGATTAATTTCAATATATTTAGGACTTGTGAATTTATCTACCAAATTATTTTCCAGTTAATAAGATTAAATATTAGATAAATACTGCTAATTTTATTAATAAGGTATTTATTTAATTTTGATCTTAGAAAATATTTAAGTTCTTGTATTTAATTGAAAAATTCTTGGCACTTATATATATTTAAAATATTATTTGAAATTATTTTAAATAGAAAGGAGGAATATTTATATTTTTCTTATATTTAACATAAAAATAAAATAATAAGAAGCATAATTTATTTATGATAATAATTTTAACAATAAATGTTATTATTGTTATTAATAAATATTTTGTGAAATAATGTTTATGGGTAATTAATTATTATTGATTAATTACACAAATTATTCATAAATATTATTTATTTTAATTGTAACAAAATCTAGGACCACTTGAATTCTTATCAAGTACTTTGTGACGCTTAGTAAGTTTAGTGACGCCTATACAGTGGTTTGACTGTATAGGCGCAACATAAATCTACACGTACTTGGGAAATGTTTATAGATTTAGTCAAGTGGCTCCTATAGGATTTTGTTGCGCCTACACAGTGATTCCACTATAAAGGCCTAACAAAATACTTAAGGATTTTATGCATATTTTAGTTACGCTAGTAAACTTTTGTGGCGCCAACACAGCGAACACACTGTGGAGGCGCAACAAAAAGTTTGTTAGTAATTTAGTTACGCCAGTAATATTACTTAGCAAAACTATTTTTTTGCTGCGCCTATATAAATATGTGTTATTTAGCTGTGCTTTGTATATACTTACACAACCGAATCACCATTGAAGGCGCAAGAAAAGCTTCAGATCTAGAATTCTAAGTTGACCATAAATTGTTCAATTTTTAACCAAATTTTAATATAAGACTAGTTTTGTGAATCACTTTCACCAATCTTCATTTTGCAACTGTCAAATCTTAATTTAGTGTAGGTTTACAAAATCACTACTCTTGAACAATTCGAGTTATTTATTAAAATTTGTTAAAAATTTAGTCGATTAAAATTCTAGATAAAATTAAAAGTGTGATTAAAATTACTAGGAGAACAACATATAATTATTTTACGAAAATCCAGTAATTTTTAAATATTAGGGTTTGGTTTGTAATTTACTAAAATTTTATGATATTAATTAGTAATTTTAATTCGTAAAAATTATCTCTCAATTTATTAAAATGGTAGGTAATTTTGAGATAAAAAGACTAATTATATATCTATTTTAATAAATGATTGGACTGAAGTAGGAGAGTTAGGTAACTGGGCTCGATTTTTAAATGAACAGTCTATAGTCCGGTACGCACTAACGACTTCTGTTCTTTTAAATAGAAATTTATTAAGACAGGTATACATGTCTACACTGGACACATCTGCAGATGGAATCTCAGCCTTTACTTGCAAGATTCAGAAAAAGAAGGTGTGAATCACTGAGAATGACATCAATCGAGCACTTCATCTGCCTTCTGAAGATTTTGAAGAAGAACCATCACAGGCAAATCTAGATAATTTCTTCATGTTCCTGCACTGCACCAGAATGAACAATAATCTTCCAAAGAAGATTTACAAGAATCACCTACCCAATGACTGGAACTTATTTTTCAACATCTTGTCTCACTACTTTGCGCCAAAGATTGGTGGATTCCACGGGATTACTCAGTTTGACAAGGTGATTGGCTTTGCAGTGGCTTCTGGGTCCAGGATAAATTTTGGAAAATTAATCATGGCAGATATTATAAAGATCTAGGCAAAAATGGAGAACTTCTGTCTGTATCCAAGATTTCTGCAGTTGGTACTGAATCAAGTTCTGACTGCTGATCAACTCCAATCTTTTCATAACAGTGAGTTGGAAGAGTCACCCTCACTCCAGTTCAAGAAAATTATGTTGCTACAGAAAGAGGTTGACTATCCCAATAGGTATACTCTTGCTCCGATGACTGACCCTATCAGAGATTTCTTTGATCTTCTCAGACAGGTTGATGAAGAAGATGCAGAAGAAGAAGAAGAAGAAGAAGCAATCTCCGAAGAGGATCATGTATCTGAAACTAATGAATCTGCAAATAAAGGTTCAGAAGAACAATCATCTCAAAGGGAGACTGAAGCTGACACATCAGTTGATTCAGGAAGCAAAGCAGCAACTTAAGCAGAAGAATCAGAAACTGAAAAAGAAGGTGAGTTAATGGCTGAAGCTGGTTCAGACAATGCTCAAGAACCAGATCCTAAACAAGATCCAACAAAGGATATAATTGTTGAAGACACTATGGAAGAGACTCAAAACAGAGATGTGTACATACCTGACCTTTCTGATAAACACATGGAAGAAGGTACACTTCTGGTTTTTGACTTTTCTGTTTTTTTGATTGATGAATTTGTCACAATATCTTCTACTGTGCCTCAAACGGCAATGCACACACAAGAGCCCTCAGTGGCCTTTGAAACTGGTAATGAACTTGGTCAAAACCAACCAGTTCTAACCACTTCCAGAGAACAACAAACACTCCCTTCATCTCCTAAAACACGAAAAAGAACCATTGATTTAGATGATAGGGAGCCCCTACCGAATCAAGAAATTATTGAAATATCCCCTACAGCTCTGCCCTATCGAAAACTACGTAAAATGAATTTTAAACCTAGGGCTACTGTGAGCCAGGAACCTGATTCTCCAATATTTGATTACATTATCTTTCTTCGTAACTTCAATTCTGAAATTGATAAAATCCTGAAAGGTACGGGAACAGAAATAGAGATTGTAACTAAATCCGCTACTTCAGTAGTTAGTACTGTTTTGGTTGATCCAATTCAAAACCTGTCTTCACAGACAGTTGGGGGCATCACTGACTCTCACGATCCGCTCATTAAATTGTCAAATGTGGTGACCCCCCTGGACTTCACATCTCCAAATCCTATTAAGGATGTTTTCCCTCCCCTGGGTGAAGTGGAAAGGCAACTCTCCCATAGAAGGGAAAAGTTCTCCATTCAAGGAGTAGCTGTGTCAACAACATCACCACTACAAGTGAAAGTGCCTTCACAGGCGTCGCGGGGCACCATAGGCTCTCATTTGTCACTCACTACATTGCCTGAGGTAGTGACCCCCATGGAGATTCAAATTCCAGCTCCTACACAAGAGGTCCTCTACACCTTAACAGGTCAGGTGGAGGGACAACACACCCATAGCAGGGATATGGACTCTTTTAATAAAGTATCTGCTACCTCGGTAGTAGAACCTGTTCAGGGTGTCTCTGAACAAGTAAGGCCTTCAATAGCTTCAGCTGGTTTCACGGATTCTACATTATTGCCAATCATTACAGAATCCACAGTGGTGACCACACTGGGTCTAAAACCCCCAGTTTTTGAAAAAGGAGTTCTCCCCACCCAAAGTGGTCCGGCGGAGAGGCAACCTACCCATAGAAGGGATAAGGATTTTAATGCAGGTATAGAAGATCTAAGTGCTATTATNCTTCACGGATTCTACATTATTGCCAATCATTACAGAATCCACAGTGGTGACCACACTGGGTCTAAAACCCCCAGTTTCTGAAAAAGGAGTTCTCCCCACCCAAAGTGGTCCGGCGGAGAGGCAACCTACCCATAGAAGGGATAAGGATTTTAATGCAGGTATAGAAGATCTAAGTGCTATTATGGAAATGAGTGAAACACTTAACCTTAATGATCTTGTGTTCCCTGACCCTGATCTTCCAAGTGTGAGTGTTGAGGGTCGTGCTCAAACAGAAACAGTGAGGAGTGAGACACCCACTAACCAAATAAACACCCCACACATTGCACACACTGCACACAGCCAAAGGATTCTAAATCTGGAGGCCCAAGTAACTGAAATTCACTATTCATTAAGAAAGATCTTGGAGGTGCAGGAGCAGCAGAGAGTAGAAATGAAAGAAATCAAAGATTTGGTCAAACAACTGCTGGCTCAGAAAGTTCCTATTTCCAATCAATCAACTTTGACAACTCAGATTACTCCAGTAGGAAGGGAGGATAACCCAACTGAGGGGGAGAGAAGATAAGAACAAGAAAAAGTAGTTGGAGCTTAAATGATCTTGGAGTATACAACTTAGGGGGAGACAAATTTCTTTTACAGGCCTGGAGCGAGGCAACTTGAAGAAGGAGAAATTCTTGAACCCTATGTGCCAATGGAGATTCCAACAGAGATGGAAATAGAAGAAACTGCAAAAGCTGTTGGAATAGATGTTGATGAGGAGTTTGCAGAAGAACATGCCTTTGTTAATGACTGTCTTCTAGTTGGTGTAGATGAAGTTGTTACTCAAGGTATAGATCAACCTCAAGAATTGATGAAAAGAAAATGGAAGAGAGTACAACACGCAATAGAAAGGAGAAATAGAATCAAGGACATAGAAGCTAAAGTTGGTCCTGATTGGGATGAAGCAAGGAATCTGCTCAAGAAGAAAGAGTTGTCTCTTACTCAGAAGAAAGACAGAGAAGTCCTTGATCTCTTCAGAACCTTGAGGGAAAGATTTGAAGATGTTCATGAATTCTATGCTATGCTATCAGCAGAGATTACAAGCATGTCAGTAAGGCATCCAAGTATGGGTGGAAAATGTTCATAAATTTTCCAACACTGGGGTCATAGGTTTTGTCGACAAAGAGTTTTGAAAAGATGAATATTATGGAGTTGTATATGATGAAGAGGAAAGTCATCTTTGGTGGGCATAAAATAAATGAGATACTGAGAGATATGATTGAGAAGAAAATTATAGAGATCGGTGTCGAAGCATTTGAGAAGCCTCCGGTGGTCAAGTACTACAAAGCAACAACACTTCATAACCTAACTTTGGCTGTGAATGTCTGGACTCAAGTCATGCAATGTTCGTGCAGTATGTAGAAGGGAGACTCAAAAGCAAGAAGAATAGAACAGACGAAGATCTAAAGGCTGCTGAGTTGATCTACGCATTCAGGCTGAACAGAGCAATTAAAACTTCAGGTAGATATCTAATGGAAATAACCAGATATTACCAAGATCCAGTGTATGTAAGAAGAGAGGATGGCATTGAAATACTTGAAGCTATAAGAGATTCTGAACCTTGCATTCAGACGGAGCCGAATAGAACAAAATACTTTCTTTTCAAGAAGAATGAAGTGGATAAAAAGAAAGAGCTATCAAAACTGAGGAGAAACAATTCTGAAATTATTTGAAAATTCCTTTCAAGGGTGGTAAAGAGATCCACTATCAAGTTAGACAAAAAGGCTTTAAGGATGATTGAAGATGTTTTAGTGGAGAAGCTGGCAGAAGAGTCGATGTATGACACTGATAGAGTTAAAGGCTTTCCAAAAGGGATAACAATGTTCGTGTTTTCAAAGAGACAATCTCTAGCCTTCGAGTCAATCTCCAAGACAAACTCAACCGCTTTTCTCACTGAAGTTTTGAAGAAGCTAGAAGAACCACCTCTAGTCAATACTCTTAAAGTAGAAGCTAGAGATATAGTGAAGGCAAGGTTAGAGCAGAAGGAAGAAGAGCTAAGAAAGCATTTCTTCGAGACAAGATCTAAGCACAAGAAAGACTCAGTACAAAGAAGCAGAAGATCATAGAATTACCTGTTCAGGCTAGAGGAACAAACTTCTATTGTACACAAGAAATCTGAAATTGTAAAATCTAATCCAGAATGTAATTAGTATTATTTACTGCCTTTTTGCACTTCACTTTTTCTTGTAAGTATCAGTTGAGTTATCCTCTCACATGATTTGCTTGTCGAACTATAACAAACAAATATGAGGAGATTGTAAAGCATAATGTAACGTAATATGTAATAGTGATAACGATAACTCAACTAAGAAACAAAGACAGATAAATAATATTAATATGCAGCACAAGAATCCAGAAGGACATGCAAATAGAAATCATATATACATCACTGCAGAGCATTCAAGATGTAAAGTTTACTGAACGACAGCGAGATATTCATTAATCTGTTCAGGCCTCAGTAACAAATAAGTGTTCAGTAGATTTCAGACTAAAGACAGTGCAATGATTTAAGTATAAATGTCAAAGGGTTTCAGTGATCAGAAACAATGCAACAGTCCAAAGTTAATCAGCTGAAACAGAACAGAAGTCAAGGGAATTCAATTCAGTGTTAGTCGTTTGTGAACCAGACCAATGTTAGTAATTGTGCTCTAGAGACAATACTTTTTATATTTTAAGGAAAATATTTATTATTAAGGATTATGTTTTATTGATTATTATTTATTTATTATGTTTTATTTACTGCGTAATAAATTGAAAGCATAATAAATGTCCTTGGAATTTTGATACGTATTATATATCTTTAAGTATGTGACTTAAAAATGAGATTATATGAATAGTATCTTATTCCTAAAATTCCCTAGTCGAGTATTATTATTTAAGGACAATAATAATGCACAAAGACTAGTATGTTTCTTGACAGATGACCACATCTCATTGGTCATAGGTATGGNGAATAGTATCTTATTCTTGGCAATCCCTAGTCGAGTATTATTATTTAAGGACAATAATAATGCAGAAAGACTAGTATGTTTCTTGACAGATGACCACATCTCATTGGTCATAGGTATGGGGATACTAAAGTCAAGAACATAAGTGCATGTATCAATGCATGGCACTGGAATGACCCGCCGTGAGATTCTACATGTTAAGTAAGTGTCATAAGTAATTCTCACTGTGATAATGGTGTAATGATCCTTAGACCTGAAATCATTATATTTCTATACGAGAATTAATATACTTTGATTACATTAAAAGTTACCTTTGACCGGGTGATGATAAAAGTGGACATTGGGTATATTATGAATCGTATGAGAAATATGAATGATCTAGATGGGATTTAATCCTCCTAATTTTAGGAGTGATATTATTGGCCTCTTGTTTGAGTGAGACTATGAAATGCACGGCCGTGCTCAAATGTTGATTTGATTTTAATAGTCTACTCATCGATCAAGAAAATAAAGATTAAATTATGAAGAGGATGACACGAGACATGCCTTGAGTTTAATCTATAATATCAAGATTAAAGGGATTATATTACATGGAACATTATTCACGAAAGGCTTAATCGAATCACCGATTTATTATTATTACTTGGGTAGCAATGATGTATTACTAGATGCCGCTCATTGTTTACAATTTTAATTAGATATTAAAATTGTTGCCAACGTAATAATAACCTACAGGGTCACACACAAAGAACGCTTGAAGGAGAAATAATTTAAATTATGAATTTAAATTAAATAAGTAATTTATTTTATTTATGATATTAATTAAGTATGACTTAATTAATTATATAAATAGAATAAATGAATTACTTAAACTAATTCCAAAATTAATAATTAATTAATTAAGTGAGACTTAATTAAATAATTTAGAATTTTGGATTAGTATTAATTATTGGTCCCTGATATTGTAGAAGGGGGGTTGAATACAATATATATTAATTATCGCGGAATATTGAT
>QRFB01019345.1:0-19601 GCA_008931105.1 Oenanthe javanica
ATTTTGGGTCACTATCACATTTTATCTCGAAACATGCACCGCAGCTCAGCCCATTATTAAACAACGCCGTGCTTAACGCTGCCGTGTTAACACCGTAGCCTTGGCTATACAGGTTCCCATATCCACATGCCCCACCTATATAAAATAAAATCACACAAATTAAATTAAAAATAAAATATATTTTTATGTATTATGCAAATGTGTCACTAAAATAAAATAGTTATCAATTATATTTATGCGACGGAACCAAAATTTCGAAAAACAAATACTAAATATTGTTACGGTAACAATTTAATTATTTTTTCGAGACGAGTCGGGCCTAAAAATAAATTTATGTTATGTACCCATGGTTCCGGAAGCGTCGCTGCCACCATAGAAGGTGGCATGGGCAGATTGCCAGGAGCTGCCGGTGTAGACGCCGGGGATTCTAGCTGAAATGGGGGTGAGTAAAGAGAGAAGAGTAGTAGCAATGCAGAAGAAGAGTGTGAGTTTGTTGAGAGCCATTTTTAGCATACAAAAGCACACTAACTGAATGAGAGTGAGGTAGTTAAGTAAAGAAAGTGTGTGGTATTGAACAAGGTGCATAGAAAAGAAAAGGGAAGGTGTGTGGGGGTTCTTATAGCATGTTTGTGGTAAATATAATGTGAAATTTACCACGGTAAAAATTGAGAAAAACAGTGAAATCAAGAAAAATGATAAAAACACCACACAAAATATTAGTAAATATTTTTATTTATATATATAATGTTTTTAAAAACAATTATTTTAAATTTCAACTGTATAGAAATATGTGAGGGCATTTATAATAAAGAGGAGCGAGCAATGTTTGGTCAATGTTCTAACCCTAGATACTACTCCCTCGGTGCTCTCATTTCATTGCAAATGAGTTGGGCACGGGTTAAGAAAAATGAATAAAATAGCGAGAAGTGTAAGAAAAATGAGTAAAGTAGCGAGACCCATTAATATTTAATATTTAAAGTATAAAATGAGTTTAGTAGAGGAAAATAGTGGGTATAGTTGATTTTTATATTATAAGATTTTACTATTTTTGGAAACGTAAAAAATTAAGAGGAACATCCAAAAAAGAAAATTATAAAAAAATGAATGGAATAGAGGGAGTGATTTTAAAAGAGCCATTAATTTTCCAACACCCGTCTGCATATATAATAAAACACTGTCTATAAATCAATTAAATATTTGAAATGAAAATTTATAATTTTGTCACAAATTGAATGAATGCGAACTTAATAAAGAGAAATGTGATGAAAGCGTGAAAATGGGTTTGTAATAAAAGGGCAGTCAAGGTGATTTTTTGTTTGTTTTTTAAGGGTAGGGTGCAAAGTATAATGATTAATTAATTACGTAAATAGAGACAGGACAAATCTTTAGAAAATAACTAGCTTACAATACCGATTAATCAAATACATAAAGGAAGCGGATCCTTGACTAACAATTATAAAATAATAAATTTTAACAAATCATTTCACAGTCGTTGGATTATCAACTGTACGGCTAAGATTTTTTTTAAAAATATCCTTGAGTCTATGTTAATAAGCGAGACCCGTTATACGAGTCTTGATTAATAAGAAAGGCTTGACGGGACATTATAAATCAATCATGATTGCAGGGGCTGAAATGAGTATGTAAGAGGTTATAGATGGAATAAACCGCAAGTTAGAATGGATCTAGGATGATAGGAGGGTCAGAAATAATAGATTTAGATGGGAAGGATACAGAGGATTCAAAATTAGGGCAAAATTGTTTGAGGTTTGAAATTTGGAAAATTTTCACTATGAAATGAAAGGGATGAGAGTGGTAGGGAGAATTTGAAGGGGAATGATTTAGGGGGAATTATAAATTTTTCAAATTTTCAAGACTATCTATAAATAAATTTTAAAAAATTTCGAATCTTCATTTTATCGAAACTAGTGNTTTTCAAGACTATTTATAAATAAATTTTAAAAAATTTCGAATCTTCATTTTATCGAAACTAGTGAAAGAATATATATGGAGGAGTGAGAGGACGAGTTTCAATTATTAAGAGAGATCTGTGTGTACGAATTTCTCTTAATAACCAAGTCCGTGATTTTTTTTTAAATCTCAATCGTTGAGTAACTCATCCAACGGTTATAGAATCATTTGCTCAAAAACAGTTGAATGACAAACTTTAGCCAAGATCCGCTCCCATGCAAAAATCCAACATAAATTTCTCTAAGAAAATGTCACTTCATACAATGGTATCCGTGGCTTCTAATTTTATATATGGTTCATAAGGAAAAAAGTGGGACCAATTCCCACTAGAATTAGGTACGCTTGATTCCACCGGTACACCTAAGGAACGAACTAGATTGAATCCGTGAAAATATAGTAAAATTGAGTTAGGAATGTTAACAAGCACCGTGAAGTAGCAGTAGCCAGTAGCCACTAGACACTAGTTCTGCTACACCTGTCCCGATGCTTAACTATAAAATACTCCATAAATACATGGATAAATCAGTAATCGTTGAATAACAAAATCTAGGATAATTATTTTAATATATTCTCGCATTAAAATTATTCATACTAAAAAGTTATCTTTTGCATATATACTACTTTCGATCCGTAAATAATTTAATTTCACGTTTTGAATCTAAGAGGCGGCCGTCATCTCGATTCTCATCTCACGCGTAACACACTGCACAGTGCACACACTAGTACACTACCCTTTCTAGTTCCATACACTTGCACTCGAAGAGAGGGCAAATTCTGTGCGCAACTAATAACTTAGACTACCAGTTGCACTCATTCACTCCACCAAACCCTAGTGTTTCTTCTCTTTTTATCTCGAAAGCATTTATTCACCATCTTTATTGTATGATCCCCTCTGCAATTTGTTCTATAAATGCGTCCGTTCGTTTGTTGATCTATTGATACAGTGTTTAGTTTTAGTAGAATTTTTTTGAAATTTATACATAGAAATAAAAATGAGTGAAAATTTTAAGGGAAGCGTTGCGTATGCCAAATCAGTACGCGGAGTCGTGGAGACCATGTGGTGTTGCACTGTGACTAAATAGCTGGTTTTTTTATTTAGTAATCAATCAACAAGCAGAGAAAAACGATAAATAAATTATATATAAAAAAAAAGCAATGACCTAATATCTATTTTTAAGTCTGAACTTTTTGAAATTTAAACAATTGAAATTTATTATTTTCCGAAATACCATATACACGTGCTTGAGCTGTACTTGTACTACCCTACGCACATTCACTTTCATATATTATTATATATATATTAAATTTTATTTAATTAATATTAAAAATATATAAATATATAATTTGAAATAATCTATACTATATTATAATAACCAAACTAGAGATATTTTTTTTGGAACACTGAAGTGAACCATAGAAAATATCATAACCGTCCAATTTTATGTGAACCATAGAAACGATCATAACCATACAATTTTAATAAAATCTAATTTTAAAAACGATATATATCATACATACAACTTTATCCCCGATAATACTCCTTTTATACAACTATTCACGGATAATATTATATTATATTTAAATTATATTTTATATATTTTCTATTTTAAAAATCTTACTTATCCTATAATTTTTATTTAATATATCAATAAATTTTACAAATATTAATATATAAACTATATTATAATAACCAAACTACAAAAAAAAAAATTGAAACACTGAAGTAAACCATAGAAAAGATCTTAACCGTCCAATTAGGTGAACCATAAAAACAATCTTAACCATTCAACTTTAATAAAATCTAATTTTAGAAATGATATATATCATACATACAACTATATCCCCGATAGTGCTCCTTTTATACAACTCTTCACGAATAATATTATATTTAAATTATATTTTCTATTTTAAGAATTCAACTTATCCTATAATTTTTATTTAATATATCATTAAAATTTATGAATATTAATATATAAATATCATTGTATAATAAAAAAATCTACATTATATTATTATAACCAAACAAAATAATTTTTTTTCATTTTTTTAATGTGGGAACCTGCAGCCGCTACCCTGTTTGGGTACGCACCGATAAACTCACGGGCTCACGCAATAGCCAGCAAATCACGTGAACCAGGTAAACTGCACAAGTGTGACAGACTCTGGCCATGAACCATCCAATCTTAGGTGAATCATAGAAACAATCATAACCATCCAATTTTAATAAAATATAATTTTAGTAGAAAAGATATATTATACATACAACTCTATCTGCGATACCCCTCTTTTTATACAACTGCTCACAAATAATATTATATTATATTTTCTATTTTAAATTATCATATTAAATGAAATTTTAAAATCATATAAAATAATTAATATATAATTTATTAATAGTACATGTGCTTTGCACAGACTATAAGCTAGTAATTATAAATGTACTTGTAGCCTTAAGTTTAATGTCAGAATTCTCTTATTTAAGTAAATGAGCAATTAAAAAACAAATATAATTATAGGACACATGAAAATATTGTTAAATATAAAAAAATCTTTCGAACACTAACAATATTTAACACAAAATTACGTAACACACAAAAAATATTCAACACAAAATTACAAAATACTAGTGCATAATAATTTTCTATGATTTTGTGTTTTATAATTTTTTGTTATGTAATTATTTTATTTATTTTACAATTATTTTTGAAATTTTATAATTTTCTCTATGTTATGTAGTTTTTCATAGTTATTTGTGTATATATATATAAAGAAATATATTTATATATATAATTACTTTTATATAAAATAAAATAATTAATAATTAGTAATTAATAATTAAATATTCATAATTATATAAATTAAATATAAGTATTTTATATTTGTATCAATCTCCATTAATATATATATAATAAGGCTTATTTTCAATAAGGAACTCCTTTATTTGAGTAAAGGAGGAACCAACAACAAATATAATTACAGAACACATGAAAAAATTCTTAAACATAGAAAAAATAACAAAACACAAAAAATAATCACAAAATAAACAAAAAATTACATAACATATAAAAAATATATAACACAAAATTACATAACACTATTCAACATTGGTGTTCTGTGATTTGTGTTTTATATTTTTTTGTATATTACGTATTTTTTTTGTAATTATTTTTAATATTTCTATGATTTTTTGTATATTTTGTAGTCTTTAATAGTTATTTATTAATCAAATTCAAATTTGGTTACTAAGTTACTCGAATAATGAGTTACTTGCCGAGTCTTACTCTATATAATAAATATATTAAATAATTTATTATAATTTTAATTAAGTGCAAAACGGATATGGATATTATAAAACTCACACAACCGTAGCCATTGTGATTTCTACATATACATCCCCACATACTTATTGGGTATAGCTATGTCGGTTTTTTCCTGAAAAACTGTCAGGAAGTTGTTTGGTAAACTTCAAAAGTTGCCGTACAAAAAGGAGTTTTTGGTCTAAAACCTTCAAAAGAATGTTCCCCATATTTTTGAAAAAAATTGTTTTTCAGTTTTTACAGAAGTAATTATGAGTTTCATCATTAAACCTTTCTAATCCAAAAATATTATTTTTATATATTATATTTCAAAATATGCACTAATTAAAAAAATTATCAAATTGTCACATGATTTCTCTGACAACACTTTTGCTGCCTGTGTTTTTTGCACAGCAGAACAGTTTTCAACATCACTCCAAACAGAGTCTTAAATTTTAGTTGCTTATATAACATGGGTTGTATATATTGAATTGCGGTTAATTTGGAGGTGACATTTTTATCAAGACGTACGATAGTTAGAAGAATTAAGGCGAGTCCCACTTCCTAACCAACCAGATCTAGCAAATCTGCTAGTCATCAAGAATACAAGAAGCTATCAAATGTATTTCTATTTTCTCCCCTAAATTCGTGTAATAACTAATAACACGTTCAGTTAAAAATGCTATATTCATTCTTATAATATTTTATTTTATACTAGCAATGAAGTTAGACCGCTAGACAAGTCGAAAGTTTTGATGGGCACGCAGCACGCGCGCCAAGAAGATAATCAAAAAATTAAAAATAGTATAATTACTGTATAATTAATTTAGAGTAGAGTTAAAAGTTCAAATATTTTTTTAACGTGTGTATTAGTGTATATATTTACAGTGAAACCAATTTTTAGTATGAAAGAATATAATAAATATACAAAATATTCTATACATAAATTTGCATTTTATATACACAAAATATAAATCGACATACTAAATTAAGCAGATATGAAATTTTAGGATAGAAAAGGGTAAAATAATTAATCTGCACTTTTTCTGTATTATATTATTTCATAATATTTTTGTATACAGTATACAAAAGTTTGGTCATTATTTCCTACGCTACCATGCAGGGATCAAGGATGTGCTATTCCGCTTATTATATGCTCTAAAATCTGAAAATTTAATTTAGTTCGACTGGTTTGACTTTCTATGCCTTTCGGGCCCCAATCCCTATACAGTAGAATTTTATAGTATTTGTGTTTGTNGGATCACGGATGTGCTATTCCGCTTATTATATGCTCTAAAATCTGAAAATTTAATTTAGTTCGACTGGTTTGGCTTTCTATGCCTTTCGGGCCCCAAGCCCTATACAGTAGAATTTTATAGTATTTGTGTTTGTTTGTATGTGATAGAAAAGTGGGCCCCTANCAGGGATCAAGGATGTGCTATTCCGCTTATTATATGCTCTAAAATCTGAAAATTTAATTTAGTTCGACTGGTTTGACTTTCTATGCCTTTCGGGCCCCAATCCCTATACAGTAGAATTTTATAGTATTTGTGTTTGTTTGTATGTGATAGAAAAGTGGGCCCCTAAGCGAAGGTTTTGGATCCTTTTTCATCTTTTGAGATGGTAATCTACACTGTTTTAGTTCATCTAATCATTTATCTGCTTTAATTATGACTATTTTTATTTATTTTTCCTAAATTTAATTATGGTTATTTAGCTTCACATGTCCAATGTCAACAAGGTTCTCTACATTAGAGAATAGATTAGCCTCATTTATAACATAAACTACCATGTTTCTCACGAACCAATTACCAAGACCTGTCTGTTTTCCTTATAAATTGAAATTTTCATATATTTTTTAATTTATAACTAACTACTAATGAATCCCAAATGAATTTAAATAATAAGTTCGTTTGAATTATTTTATAAATAATTTTTAAATTAATAAAAATATATTTTCCGATCTATAAATAACTTATGTGAAACTCCAAATACGTTCAATAGATACCTCTCCTTCTCAGATGAACGAGGGATCTTTTTTATTTTCGTTTCGGGACAGGCAGCGAGGGAGAGGTGCATACTGCATAGTTAGCCATAATTTGTCTAATCACGAACCTTTTGTTATTGGAATGCATTATATAATGAATTTAAGAATGATTTGTAGTATGATTCATAAACTTGTTACTTTGCTTACTAAGATTAAATTCATTTCATTCTTCTTCTGAACCTTCTTAGTACTGAACAAACTAATTTTGCATGACTATGTATGATATTATATCTCTTAAAATTGGAGTCCTTGTAATATATGTTAATTTCAATATTATATCAGGTATTACCATTTATATACAAATATAATTACGGATTTTGTTAATGGAGAAATTTGGAAATTAACAGTTTTAAAAACTGTTGGAATAATAAAAATATAATTATATTTAAAATTTGTGCCAGACAAGGATTACAATATTACGAATATTTTTTATTATTTAAAATTATATAATATTTAAAATTTAATATAAAAAAAGAATAGTAATATTTTGAGATTCGTGAGATTTAAATACTGAAATATAATTTTAAATAATTAAAATTTTAAATCATTTTAAGGTAAAAATGAAAATGCATGTTTGTTGGCTCATGTTGGCAGGGGACTACTTGATCCTCNGTATCAGGCATTAGCATTTATATACAAATATAATTACGGATTTTGTTAATGGAGAAATTTGGAAATTAACAGTTTTAAAAACTGTTGGAATAATAAAAATATAGTTATATTTAAAATTTGTGCCAGACAAGGATTATAATATTAAAAATATAAAAATATTTTTTATTATTTAAAATTATATAATATTTAAAATTTAATATAAAAAAAGAATAGTAACATTTTGAGATTCGTGAGATTTAAATACTGAAATATAATTTTAAATAATTAAAATTTTAAATCATTTTAAGGTAAAAATGAAAATGCATGTTTGTTGGCTCATGTTGGCAGGGGACTACTTGATCCTCAGACCATTATCAAATTCTTAAAACAAAACAAAACATAGTAATAATTTTAAGAGTTTATGAGCAATCTGTTGGGAATTGCCCAACACCCGCAGTCTCTTTGTACTCAACTTGAACTTGAAACCCTGCCTGACCAGCTATGTTCTTATCATCAACTTCCTGTCCATTTGTGATCTGCTGATAATCAGTCCTCTGTTCAGTCTTAAATATAGTCCTTTCTTGCCCATTAAGATTATGCAGAGCACAATTGTGTCTTCCTGCAGCAAAGTTCAGCAATGATTCACTAGAGTCTAATAAATTGTGTTACCCTTATCAAAGTCTTGATACCTTTTTTTTTTCAAATTTTTTTAATACACATTTTATATACTATCAAGTATTTAAGTGTATATTTTTATTGGAATTTTTTAATAATTTTTATTTGTATATATAATGAATTTTGCAAGTTAAGTTTGCATATTGTGTAATTTGAAAATAATTTGTACCATAAATCATATGTACATTTATCACTTAGCTTACTACACTAGCTAGTATTACACAGATTGAGTTCATTCCGTTCTTGTTTTAAAGATTCTTAGTTCTTTCCACATCATTTTGCATGACTACCTATAATTTAACATATCTCGGCTATAGTAGAAAATCAGAATTAGTTTTTGTATCATCAACGTATATGTTTATTTATTTTATGGAGAGAAATGTTAGGTATTGGTGAAAATTAATAGGTTATGATTATGAAGCCTATAAATTTTTAGCACGAATATAGACAAGAGTGCAAAACAACGACTTCTGTTTTTGTTTCAAAATTTTAATTCATTTTGAGGTTTTATGATTTGTAGCTTTATGAACTAGATATTTAGCATATTAAATTACCACAATTACTAATCGTCTTTTATATATAATCTAAAGCAACAAGGTAAACCTTACATTATATTCAAAATCTATTTTAACTCATGTCGAAAGATTTTTTTTTATATTTTAAATATTATTTTATTATTAAAAATATAAAAATAATAAAGTTATTGGGTGTTATATTAAAGTTAGTGTAAATCATATTACCACACCACGTAATTTTTAGAGTTTGATCAAGCTCATTTTTACGCCATTTTGATTTAAAAATACATTTATATAGTTGAGTAACTTGAGTTTGAAGACGGTCAAAGGTACAATATGTATCGCAGTCTCAAAGCAAAGCTCAAGTGTATAACTCAACTCTAACTCAACTCGAAGCTCATTTTCTAGGGTAGAAATGCAGACAGATCATAGAAGAGTCCATGGATTCCCGCACATAAGGGTTAGATGACTTATTCATAATCAAACTCGCACTAATCTTATAAGTGGGAAATTGAACTCAAAAAACTTACACTTGAATAACTGAATTAATATAAACTTGCAATAGACTAACTGAATTGATCATTAATTTGCAACTGGGTAATCGAAGTTAAAAAATTATAAAATATCACATATTTTCATTTTATAGAGTGTTGTCGGGAGAAACCGGTACAATAATAATTTTGAAAGGTATTGGGATCACGGAACAAGTTACCCAATTTATAGGGGTTCAAGGATGACAAATTACCTATTTGGAGGACAAGAGTTTGAGATATTGAGAGAGATTGAGGGATATTGAGAGAGATTGTGAGAGATTGATAAAGATTGTGAGAGATTGTGATAGTTTGGGAGATTGAGAGAGACAAAGAGATATTGAGAGAGATAGTGAGAGATTGATAGAGATTGTGAGAGATTGAGAGAGATTGTGAGAGTTTGGGAGATTGAGAGATATTGTGAGAGATTGAGAGAGGCAGATGAGGGATTGAGTTCACTTTTAGCAAATTTATTTTTGTTTAGTATTCCGGTTGCAATTTTATTTTTGTTCAATACCCCAGTTGTAAGTTTTTATTAATCTAGGAATGTAAATGTAAATTGAGGTTTAGTTCAGTTTTGTAAGTTGCAAGTTTAGTTTTTATTTTGTTAGTGATGTTAACGATAATTACTTAAATGTAAGTTTTAATTACTTGAATTCTGTAAATGCAAGTTTTTTGAGTTCAATGACCCACTTGCAAGGTAAATGCGAGTTTGATTATGAATAAACAATTTAACCCCGCACATAATGATAATACTGATCTAGTGTAGTTTTTCTTAATAAAAATCTTACTTCCTGAAATATATCTCTTTTTTCAAGAAACTATTATGGTTTTAAGAAAACAGGGAAGTAAATATTTAAGTGTAATCAACGAACTTCTGTAATTCAAAAATCAAATATACAGACCACCATTGTAACAGTTCAAGGCATCAAAGAAACAGTGCAGGTTTGTCGACTCATGTTGGCATGGGGTGTATCTATACATCAAAGCTAACCATGCCATATCCACGTACAGTAATAAAGTATATACATCATCGGCAAAGCTGACTACAGAGTCCCCTGATCTGAGATGAGCTTGCATTCGCCTGTGTGTATGTCCTGGTTCTATTGTTGTTTGAACACGTTAAGCTAAGCTGGTCACCAGATTGCACAGACTGCAAAATTGATGGACATCCATATGTTAAATCCGGGATTTTAACGTTTTATCAATATTGATGCGACAACTATGGCAAAAGAAGTGCTTCATATGGACTAAATATAGAACAGAATATTTTGTGCTTTGACATGAAAACCTTTCTAAAATACCAGATACCACATATATAACATCGCACATCTTTGAGGCCTTTTGTAAGATAAGTTTTCAACCTTGATTGTTTATTCTCTACTGTGCTAGTTGCATGTCAGTATAAAAACTTATAAATTATACATTATTTGATGTAAATCAATGAATCTGGTCAACAAAATCAATTAGCCTATGCAAACATTTAATAAATTTAGATGAGTGAAATATATTCCAATAAAGAAACTGAGTTACTGTATGATGTAAATTTATGCTAGATGGTGCTCATCCTATATTTATTCTTAAAAAAATCTAGTAACGTACGAAAACCATAATGTGTTCTCACTTTAGATTCATGCACCAGAGCATCACCCTAGATGACATTAAAGTGAAGAGGAGATAAAATGACTGACCCAGTGACTCCCACCCGGCAGTTTATGGATTGCAGATGAAGAAAAACCTGATGCATTCTTGTTATGTTTGTGATATTTTGATACTTACTATGTTTTAAGACTTATGAATTCATTACGATGTAATGACATATATGTCAGTTTCCTATGAACTTCACGAGTCATGATGTTTATTTTAGATCAAATTTTAAACTGCAAGAAGCCATTATGAGATGCTAAAACTTGACATATACAGCCATGTAGATTTAAAGTCATTAGCTTAGAAGAAATGACTAACACACTTTATTGCCACAAGTTGAGAAAAGAGCAAATGCATAAACGATTCTTACCGAGCAAGATACAGGCTGTGTATTGCAGCTCCACCTCGAGGTAGGTACGCAGTTAAGATAATGGCACCAAGAACAATTATCATTCAAATCAACTCCACGAAGAACCATGACCAGAGCAGCCACCAACCTGAAAATTTTATGAAAGCATTTGGATAAAACAGGCAAACTGATNGAATTTAATTTTATTCTAGAATTTCTTATTCAGCTATTATCAAGATATTGTAGGTATAACTTTTTTAGGAAAAGTGATGATTTTCTGGTTTTAAAGGACATAATAATAATATTTCGTTGAAAATTTTAACTATTGTAATATTAAAAATCTATTTATTAGAATATATTATTTTCCTGAATAAGTATCAGGAAGAGAAGTTAAGATACGTGTATATATATTTCTTTAAAAGATTAAGGATACTCATTTCCAAAATTGATATCTCATTTACCAATGAATATTCCGGTTGTTATTATTTTCCGACTTTTTAAAAAATATATAATTTTTCATAAAATAATATTATATGACTTAAATTTGTTTATAAAATGTTTTTAAAATATCACATTTCATGTTTTAATTATTTCTAATTTAATTAATAATAATGGACCCTATATATTCATATAAATCTCATCAATTAAAATATTACATAATGACACTTGTTATTTAAATACATTTTTGAGAATAAATTTAGAATATGTAATATTAATCTTTTTTATAACTCATATCGAATGCATATGATTTTTCTTTAAAGATTTGTTCATGTTATGCAAAATATTTTTGAAAATATGATTTCAGATTTGCTTTTTGGCAAATTAGTAGATTTAAAATTGTGCATTTACGTTTTTCTTTAAATTTTCCCAATCTTCCAAAAAGAGGAAGAGTTAGAGCCGAAAAAATAATTTCTCATTTCTTTCTTTTATTCAAAATTGTGCATTTACGTTTTTTTAAAATTTCTGGCATATTTGATACTTGAAATTTCTAGTATAGTTGATAATTGAAATTTGGATATACATTAGACGTGTACATTTGAGCTTTACCAGTTTATGATAAGGATATGCATCACAAATACTAATCATTCCACGAAACGGTTTCTCAATTGACGTCAGTTCCTAACTAAAAATGAATATAGCAAACCCCGGAAAGAAAAAAGAAAGCAACAAAACATAGAAAGGATGATAGATAGACTGAAAGAGATATGTAGGAATAAAATAGGGGTATAAAGTGTAATTACTTTACAACTTATTGAAGGCCTTAAAAAAAGGTTTGGATTATTTAATTTATATTATATTATTAAAACTGAACATGTAAATGTTTGATCGAGTTATAATATTTGTCTTTTGTTAAACTTTGACATAATTTTTAATTAAATTTTAACTAGAATACATTCTTATATAAATTTTTTATTTAATTAAAATTAAATAATAAAATGAAATACACTTTTATACAAACTATTTTGATTAGAATATTTTAAAATTTGATTAAATTAAATATTTAAATATTATTTATATAATATAAGATCAAAATTTAACTAACAGTGTTGTATTTGGTTTAAAAGAATGAAATGTAACAAATAAAATTGGAATAAAACAATGCCGAAAAATATGAAGAAAAATGAATGGGAGTTAGGACAAAAAATATGAACATAAGTATAATGGAGATCTGTTTTCATTAAGAACACGTCAAAAATACTTTAAGAAAAATAAATTTTGAATTTTATCAAATAAACTTTTTATCTATCTTTTAACCCAAAAAAATGCTTCGTTCAATTGAAAAAAAATGCTTTTATTAGTGTTTCGAACGCATCCGTGGTGGGTTAGCATCTCAAGGTATTTAAGCCCCGTTTGTTTCTCTGGATAAGTAATTTAAATCAAAAAAAATATATATATTTTTAATTTATTTATTATTTGATAAATTAAATGAACTATTACAATTATGGTTTCGCATATTTTTAATTAAATTATCATTTTATAAGTGTTTGAATATACATGTAATGATGATGTAAATTAGAAATTAGAAATTATATAAAAAGAACGATGTATATTAGAAACATGTGCCAACACATTTTCAATAAAAAAATGAGCGTGTTTGGCTTGATTTTTTATTTTTATGTTTTTTAAAAAAAACCCAAATAGGATTTAATGTCTCCTGCCCAACGCCTTTCTGTTAGTTTTTTGTAGTCAATGGGGCCATTTTTGTTTTAGGGCCAAATTTGTGCGTTTTGGGCCTGGAAATACAGCGCCCATCAGTTGAAAGAATTCAAAACACGTTTTCGCTGACGAGAAGCGGTTCTTATTGAGAGTCTGGTGAGACTATGGGCCCGTTTGGTTTAGCTTAAATTTAAAATAAATAATTTATTTTAATTTTTTTTACATATTTTCAAAAAAAAATAGATAAATATTTATTTTAGAATTTTAAAACCAAATATGATTTCCAAAATTGAAAATAAGTTACTTATTTTCAGAAAAAATACATACATACTAACTTTTTCTGGAAATAACCAGCCAAACGGGGCATATGATGTATTTTGATTAAATTAAAAACTGAAAGTTAATTTAAGATTGTAACTCTCAGTAGAACCTAATTTTCTCTCAAAACACTACCTCTCTTCCTTGATCCGCCGCCTCTAATATTTTCTGAGGGGATTTCATCGGTTTTTACCGGTACAAAACCCCAATCCTTGTTTACTTTTTTGTTTTCTCGATTATTCTCCTGTTTTTCTTCAATAAATTCTCAATTTTTTGGGTTTTTTTAGTCTCTCCTTTTTTGTGAGAGTTGAGTTTTGTTTTGGTCATGTCCGGAATTATAAATCTGCAAGGGAATTATGTGATAAAGTTTTTATGGGATTGCATATACGGTCGATTGCTCAAAACATTTCGGCAATAACAAGTATATACATCCATAATATTTTCAGAAAATCGTTTGGTTGCCTTTTCAAGGAAAATGGATTCAACAACGATTACTCTTTAAGCATTTGTTCAATTTCAATTGTATTTGTGGTATGGTGTTTTATTTATGAATTAATTCTCCTTTTTTTCAAAAAAAGATCGCAACTCATAAGGTATTAATAATTTATGAGAATGGATTATTTTTACTGTTGATAAGGTAGAAGAAATTTGGTCTATTATTTGGTTGAATATTGAAGTAAAATCTGCCAGGTTCATCACAAAGTTGATTGGAATGCTTAGAGAGTTGTGGTCTAGCACAGTAAGGTACAATATAAGTGCATGGACGTGGTAGAAAGTCTGAAACACTCTGCTAAATGAGTTGGGCAGTTCTGCAAACCTTTCCGGAGTGATGAACATGGATCCGAAGAGGAGACCTAAAAAGCATCTCTGTTCAAACAGGCAAACACAATGATTCCAGGCCACATTTGCAAATTCTTCACTTAGATTTCAAAAGCCTTGGACTGGTCAGTTTTGCATTCTCACCTTGTGTACAAAAATTATCCCATGCTTCACTACAGATGTTACTAATAACCCAAATAGTTCACCTTGTGTTGGCTTCACAGAATCGACTGCTGACACTTTTATTATGTGTTTATTAATTAGCCGGATAATTTGGGTAAGGAGTAACATCTATCGTTCTCCATGAACTCCCTGAGTTAATTAAACTTCGTTTTTACTGAGACAGTTATGGATTTACAGTCCACCTTAGTGTTCTAACGGCTGCAACTTCTTCTTCAGACATTTATATTAAAGAATTGGTTGTTCAGTTCACTTGGATACTTATTTGGCAAGCTAGCCATTGGCCTTCATTGAATATATACTTCCCACCAGTAGCAATAAATAAAGAATTTATGATCGTTAGTTATTAGACATTTTAATCAGTTATGCGGGAAGTTTTTTTCTGCTCAATCGATAGACGTGGACATATCTAAGTCTCTTTATATGCTTCTTTAGGTACTAGCTAGATTACTCATATTTTCAAAAACAGAATTTTACATTTAATTTAAAGTTTCGACTTTTGATTTAAGTACAAATAGAATAAGAATTTTTCTCTGTCATGAAAATGACGAGTAAAAATTTGTCTAATTGGGGTGGCTTGATAATCAGTTATCTATCTTAACATATTTACTTTCTATTTCAAGAAGTGTAATAAAGTATATGGCTGATTACATCCTCGCCATAACTTGTCTGAATCTGCAAGGAGGCAGAAGACTGATCTAACACACTTCTTGTATTCTCGAAACTAAATCATTTGCATAACATCTATAACTTAGCAAATTACCCAAAAAAAAAAGTTACTGAATATTACTCCAGTTTCAACAGTTAAACGTGAATGCAGTTGCTCCAAGAAATAACAATAAACATAAGTTACTTAAAGCAAAAGAGAGACTTGTAGTGTGCATGGTTGAGACATCCAACCTTCTTGACACCAGCAGGTCATCTTTATGTCACAAAGGAATAAATCTAACAACATAATCCACTGAAGAACCAAGTAGTGAAGTGAACTCCAAGTATGAAGCATATCGCTTTCATTACATCACCCTCTAAAGATGCTAACTTGTAGCATAAATATATGGTATATATATACACCCAGCATAGAAAACAAATTGGAAGCTGAACTTGTGGTCTTAACACCACCAAAATTAAAAAACATGTTGAAATTTTCATTGTTCTTCAATATCACCTTCATGCTATTCCTCTGCACAAAATTGTGCCTTGCAGGCGATAGTGATAACCTCCAAGATATATGTCCAACAGGTACTTCCCCTGGACAAACCATCTTCATAAATGGCTTTCCATGCAAAAATCCAACAAACATTACAGCATCTGATTTCAAAAGCTCATTGCTAAGCCGCAAAGGCAACACTGATAGTTTTCTACAGTCGGCAACAAATATCGTCACTGCCTCGGAGTTTCCTGGCCTTAACACCTTAGGCTTATCTGTGGCTAGAATTGACTTGGATATCGATGGCCTTGTTATGCCACATTCTCATCCAAGGGCGTCGGAGATATTTTTTGTTAGCAAAGGTATTGTTGTTGCTGGATTTATTGATACAAACAATCAGCTGTTTCAGGGGATTCTCCGAGAAGGTGACGTGTTTGTGATCCCTAGAGGCTTGCTTCATTATTATTTGAATGGTGGTTTTGAGCCTGCTACTATTATTTCTGTTCTAAATAGTCAGAGCCCTGGAGTTGTGAGCATTGCTGATGCAATGTTTACACCTGACGATTTAGAGGCCATGGAAAGAATAAAAAGGAGTGTCATTTCTACGGCTCTACTGGCCTTAAATAATGACGAAGCTGCGAATTTGGCTCAAGTCTAGTTGTTCTGAAGCCGGTTTTATTTTGAAACTACTCCTGTTGACGTGAAAAAGAATATTGCTTTGATTGTATAGCCAAATTTGAAATATATTATTAGTTGACTGGGTATGCCTATTTGTTTTTTGTGAAATGAAGTTATGTAATTAGTTGTGGCCATTGAAGGCTGCTGGTCTGGTTGAAATGTCTGTCTGTTTCCTGATTGCATTTGTGAATATATAATATGTGGAGCATTTTGTGTCCCTCTATCCTTTTTACCAGTCCATTTCGAAATTTTCATGTTTATTAAGGATTTTTTTTGTAGCTTTCTTCCATTTTACCCATAATAATTATATTAATATACCATCAAAATGGGTGTTAAATAATTGAATATTACTTTACGAATGTGTTTTCCACATTAGGAATGGTACATGGCATTGTGGCCAACGAACATACCAGAGTATGAAATATCATGGTCTATAAGTATGCAGTGTGTTTTGGTGAACGCCAGGCTCCCACACCAGATGCTGACACATAGGAGGGGATCGTCCCATGGCCTCACAAAAATAAATAAGTGGTGCTCTCTGAATAAATTTCGGTCTTCAAAAATATTAGATAGAAATAATACAAGTACACGAAATAAATTATTGTCAAACAAAGAATTTTTGGCCTGGTTCACCCAACGAATTGATTATTGTCTTCATTAAGTAAAAGTGCTAAAAAGTAACGGGACAGTTCACAGTACATTACATAACTCTCAATTCTCAAATTTTTGTCAAACAAAATTGACATGTTTAAATTGGATAAAAAAGTTGCTTGTACAATTCAAAGAAAGCCCACCTATTTTTATACCATATCTTGACTCATACACGATTAAGGAAGAAAGAGAGGGCTGAGTGCTGATCGCCTCCATCTCAAACTCGCTTATCTTTAATTCGTGATTAAAAATTCTCTTTGTGAAAATCAAACATTGTGGTGGTCGTGCGTGAAAAATCAGCAGCTAGCTGTTTCAACTTTGCCGCTGGTGGTGGAGCCCCACAATAAAACACTCTGCTCATTGACAATAATAAAAAAAATATTAAGTTGCCTATATAATGTTACGTGAGTTCAGCAGAACTGCTCTTAAAAAAAGTTGAGAACCGACCAACTCGGCTATTTGTGTGTTTGTCAGCAATGCCCTTGTAGACCTTTTGCCAATCAGGCTTGGCGAAGTAGGACTTGACATGAGTACCAGTGACAACATCGATGCCATGCTTAGCATAGTAAAGGGACTGAAGCATAGCGATAAGAGCGGACTGAGCATTTCCTTCTTCGTAAACACTAGTGCAGTGGTTATGCATTTCTATGACACCGTTCTTGTCTATGTCAGTAACCTCATTAATCACCCCTTTAAACCAATCAAAAGAGCCTTGTGAAGGTGTAAGGCCCTGGTGATTTTTTCTTAAGTGGACTGACATTAGTCCTACCAATGCCACTAGTTGTACTTGTGCCGGTCACATTTTCTATGGCATTCTCTTCCTCCTCCTTTGCCTTAATGTTGTACACGATGTCCTTCACAATACTGATCATTGGTGTTGCTCCTATGCCTAATCCTATCAGCAACACTACATCATAATTTTTATAGTCTTGTGTAGGTGCTCCATATGGGCCATCAATCGACACTTTGACACTGCACAATAGATGTTAAAAAAGTCAAATAAAGGTTCTACTTTCAATAGGCATAGATAAATCGGTAGAGTACAAACTCACTTGGAGTTAACGCCGTCTCCTCGGATAAATTTAGCTCTCAGAACTTCACTTTTCCCGGTAGGTGCTGACTGACAGACCTAATTATAAAAAATATTGATTGATCAATTTGAGGTTATATGATAGATACTGTAACAAACATCTGCTGGTAACAGTTGTTTTTACATACTCCTGTTGTCTTTTTTTTCTTTTCCGGTTTGGTGAATGACATGAGTTTTAAGAAAATTAAGGGTTGAGTTACTTGCATCGGAACTGAAGTACTTGTTTAATCTAAAAGTTTAAGTCCAATCCATTACTAATGCTTTCAACCAATCACAAGATTAGTTTTGAACAACCAATCAAAATGGGAGTAGGTGGAGAGCCGAATAGGTGTCAATATATATGTATAAAGTTGTAAATATATATGTATAAATTTATTTGTTTTTTATGGCCCAAAATGAAAATAAGAAAAATTATTTGAATTGCCTTAAAAAGAAAACAGGAAAAGTATTACTGTAAGAGATGGAGGGAGTATGTGTTATTTGTCAGAGGTCTCGTAACAGAACGAACCTTTGAGAAGACCTCTTTGATTTCTCCTGTCCAATCCCCAAGACTTCGAATATGAACACTCACGTAATCATCATTAGGGGCAGAAGTGATAGAAAATGGATGCCTGATGCCACATGAAATTCACAACTCATTAAAAGATTAGGCATCGCCTGGGCTGGCAAAGGAATATGTCTACATTTTCATATTTACATAATAAGTGATAGTAAGTTACAGTGTCTATACTAGTAAAACTGAAGGATCTGATCACCTACCATTCAAAGGGCGAAACAGCAGCACACTTTACAAACATGTATTGCCCACTCTTGTATTTGAATCCCTCAGGATTAAACACGTCAAGTGCTAAAAGATTTTCAGGATAAACCACCACCTTGACATAGGGGGTGTTTGGGGGAACTTTTTTTCCAGAATAAGTCAACTTATTTTAAGACAAAG
>QRFB01019346.1:0-19601 GCA_008931105.1 Oenanthe javanica
AGTATAAGTTTCAAATGCATAATCATCTTGCTAAATTAAGAAGTGTGTATTTAAAATTCAAACTGTCTTTCTAGTGTGTTTCACTAACTACTTTTTGATGAGTTGATAATTTTTTATTGGTGAAAATTTTTATACTTAGTAAAAAGGGAATCAATGAAAATTTTACGACTCATCAAAATGTAGTTGTTGACACACACTAGAAACATCGAAATTCAAACTATTGCCTCTAAAATTTACGTGCAAGGCTTCTCGCGCACAAAAAAAGACGTATTCTCAAGTGCAAAGGTAAACCATTTGTTCTATAACATTTCTGCATGCAATATTTACAAAGGTCGTCAATAATTGATAGTACTTCAAAATGATACGTACAAAATGAAGGGTAATCGTGATCTGATATACTAAATTAAACTAGATTCAATATATGTAATTGAGTTGCCAACAGCAGAGTTAATTAAATTCATATCAAAGTTATGAAATGATTAGCAAAAAAAAAAAGTTTAATATTAATGCAGAATTTCGAACTAACACCCATATTTTTAAAACGATGATTGTCAAATTAAAAGTTACATATAGTGAGCGTGACTTGATTTTTTATTTTAATAATTAGGTTTATAACCTTATTTGTTTTAGGAAATTCTCGGGATAAACCGGACTCGAACCCAGGATCTGGGAACAAATTAAAATGAACCAAAACTTGATTAAAACGTAACCTTAACGTGCATGTCTCTCTCATTTTTCACCCCGTTATGGTTGTTTAGGGTCCTTTTCTACCACTTTCTATACTCTTAAGTTCAATTGTACCTTGTTGTTTATATATCAACTAATTTTAATTTGACACTTCTTGAAGGACAATGAGAAGAAAAACATATTGGCTGTCCAAACCTTCCGTAACACAATCATGGGATCAACTTTAATGGCCACAACCTCAATCCTCCTCTGCTCCGGCCTCGCCGCTGTCATAAGTAGTACTTACAGCGTTAAGAAGCCGCTTAACGACACCGTTTATGGCGCCCACGGCGAATTCATGGTGGCACTAAAATATGTGTCACTTTTAGTATTCTTCCTCTTCTCCTTCATGTGTTATTCCCTCTCCATTAGGTTCATAAACCAAGTGAATTTTTTGATCAATACGCCTCAAGACGATACAATGGCATCCATTGTCACTCCAGCATACATTTCGGATCTTTTGGAGAAAGGGTTTATGTTGAATATGGTGGGAAATAGGCTGTTTTATTCAGCATTGCCAGTTTTGCTTTGGATATTTGGCCCTGTTCTTGTGTTCTTGTGTTCTGTTAGTTTGGTGCCTGTCCTTTACAGTCTTGATGTTGTGTTTGTGAAAGAAAAAGGCAAGGGAAGTGAATGCATGTGTGTGTAGAAGAGGTTGAAAATTTATGCCAATAATTATTGTAAAACCATTCGTCATATCTCTTGTTAATTTTGTTTATTACGTGTAATACACTACTCGATCAAATGTATATTCAGTTATGCGTAAGGTGCAAATGCACTAGTTTTGGCTGTGCATTTTGAGTGGGATTTTCTCGGTAAAGTTAAATTATTATTCATTTTAAAATATTTTTTGATTGAGGGAGAATCGAACTCGACCTAAAAATAAACGGAAAGTAAATCTTATCGTTAATTATGGATTAAGTCAAAATCGAACTCAACTTGAGGTGACAAAAGATAAATTTAACTAATAACTAGGGCGTTTAATTATTCATATCAGAGATGTGTTAATTCGCTTGAGTTATTGTATATCAGACTACTGGTAGTAAACTTACAAATACTTAACTTACAATAAATTACTTAAATACGCTAAAACAAGATAAAAGAGTACACTAAAGCAATATGTTTTTAAGTTGAACTGCTAATTGACCAGTGTTTAGATACAGCTAGTAAAACATTTTTTAACAAAAATTTAGCGATAATATAAAAATTGAAAGTGAATGTTCTACATAAATAATCATATCCTGCAACTTGTAGTTGATGTATATAAATTCTCTCATATATTCTTTTTGCGCTTACGCGGATTACAAACTAAAACTAAAAAATTATGTATTCTTGATTATTTTGGTGTGTATCTTTTAGTGACTAGTATGTTTTAGAATCGATAAAATCACTTTTATGTGTGTGCAAGAGAGTGTATCATTTTCCCGCCGGTTAAAAGTGTACGATTATTTAACTCATGATATTGTAAAAATTAAAATTGAGAATAATGTAATGTTGGTATATAAAAATGTACTATTATTCACCATATACTACGAGAATGTATCATTCATTGCATAAAATTATATATTTTATTGAGAGAAGACGTGTTATATGTTGATTGACACGTGTATAATTATACAGAGTGACGGTCCGTTAATAAATATAATTCTATCTCACTCTGTTTAAAATTTTTAAGTTCATAAAATCTCCAAAGACTTGATATTTAAAATTTGATTTTCTGTACAACGCATGATATAAAATATTATAATACATAAAAAATAGGTGGTAGTTTATTTATTTAGTTTACTGATTTTTGTTATTTCTTTCGCACTAGTTCACAGCCTTTTGCATCATGGCATAAGATTACAAGTCCAGTGTAGAAATCCAGTAGCACCGTGCACCAAAATCTCTAGGCCCAAACATAAGCACTAATTCTCCAGTAGCATTCTCAATTCGATTACAGATGCTCGACAAGATTTACCGAGACTAATGCAAAACGAATATCCAAAATTCCAAATGCAATTTTTGTGTTCCAAACTTCCAATTTTAGGATTTGACGAATTATTCTTCTATAACATCTTCCTAAAACTCTTCCAAAGGATTATGTTGTGCCACCACCTGGTACAACAGAGTTTTGAAAAAAAATTATATGCTCTGAAACAACAAAAAGATCATTTCTTTTGGATGGGATGGCACACAGCATATCTTCTGACTTCTGCTGCTTTGGAAAGCACTCAGTACCTCATCTTGGATGTTACAGGAATGAGCAGAAAGATTACCTCTTTTCTGCTGAATTCACGTAATATCTATAATATTGTTATTTACATGCCACCACCTGGTACAACAGAGTTTTGAAAAAAAATTATATGCTCTGAAACAACAAAAAGATCATTTCTTTTGGATGGGATGGCACACAGCATATCTTCTGACTTCTGCTGCTTTGGAAAGCACTCAGTACCTCATCTTGGATGTTACAGGAATGAGCAGAAAGATTACCTCTTTTCTGCTGAATTCACGTAATATCTATAATATTGTTATTTACATGCCACCACCTGGTACAACAGAGTTTTGAAAAAAAATTATATGCTCTGAAACAACAAAAAGATCATTTCTTTTGGATGGGATGGCACACAGCATATCTTCTGACTTCTGCTGCTTTGGAAAGCACTCAGTACCTCATCTTGGATGTTACAGGAATGAGCAGAAAGATTACCTCTTTTCTGCTGAATTCACGTAATATCTATAATATTGTTATTTACATGCCACCACCTGGTACAACAGAGTTTTGAAAAAAAATTATATGCTCTGAAACAACAAAAAGATCATTTCTTTTGGATGGGATGGCACACAGCATATCTTCTGACTTCTGCTGCTTTGGAAAGCACTCAGTACCTCATCTTGGATGTTACAGGAATGAGCAGAAAGATTACCTCTTTTCTGCTGAATTCACGTAATATCTATAATATTGTTATTTACATTCTAGAAGAAACCAGCATTCATATAAAAAACAAGCAATCATATTAAAAGTTGCCTAATCTCAAACATTAAACACATATAATTACTGTGCGTGAGTGAGATGCATCAGCAGAAAAAAGTACTCGGAAGACCTTAAAATATGACAATTCACAGATCCCAGGTTTTACAAAATTTAATTTTGAAACATTATGCAAAGAGAGTAACTGAATCAAGAAACTATTTATGTTGATAATCCACAGATTGTTTCGGGGGAACAAACTCGAGATTCCATGTCAAGGGGTCTAGGATAGGACTTGGGACATTTTATGTAATTGGGCGAGTAATAAGGAAAGCTAAAGATAAATTCCATTTTATATGACATGGGTAAAATCCTGCAACTCAAATCCAAATGAAGTTCATAAACAAATCCTGATACGAATAAAATCCAAAGGAAGTTCATACATCTCCCCGGGCTCAAGAGAAGCTTATGCTTCCTATCCCATTGCCAATTCATCAAAACAATATATAATATAGCATTGTATACTAAAGCATAAGCCAACAAACAAAATATGGTAGGTGGTTCCGATGAAGATTTTAATATGTGCAATTCTTGGGAAGATTGCGAATGACATTACTCTTCATGCCTATCTTGGACCGCATAGCCTCCACCCCTGATCGCTGCATCTCCCTCATCACCTTCATCCTGACCCTATGCTCTCGCGATTGTACAGTTGTCAGCCCCATGCTCTTGTACCTGAAAAACAATTTTTCATTTCATTTTTTTGGCTTCTGTTTATTTTGTGAGAAGACCTGACTCTCTCTATATATATTTCTATACAAATATAAATGCTGGGAGAGGGCATAGGAAGTTTTCAAATGATTTTCCAATAAAAATACATTTAAAGGAGATTGAAGGCAAACCTTGAAGCCAATGCAACAGAGATCATTATGTCATTCTCACTTGATGGCCGAGGNTCAAATACTCGACATCAGGGATGAAAAAGCCATGCTGCTTGTGCATGTGAACCATACAGCTTTCTATAGTTTTATGCTTTAGATCGCACATAAAGCAACAAGATGGATCCAAATCAATCAGCATATTATCATCTTCATTGCCATCAGAGTCTTCATCATTGACATCCATGCCAGGCATAGATTCTTCTTCACCATCATCCTCCACCCATTCATCACTTTCTTCGCTTTCGTAGTTCTCTTCCTGCCTTGGTTGGGGAGTCTTTTTGAGATTACGATGTGGGAGAGGCTTGATTATAGCAGCACCCTCAGCTTGTTCAGGTGTTCCCTGTGAAGCACGCAGGATATGACTTTTTGATTTGAGATGTTGCACATGAGCCTTGGAGCTTCTGTATCCTTTTCCGCAGAGACCACAACTATAGAGCATTGGGCCTTCATTTGACTTATTTTTCTCTTCAGCAATTGCAGCCTGTCTAGCTAAGAAGAGTGATTCTGTTACTCCTGGAACCCCAGCAACCTGATAAGATAGACAAAATTACCCAGTCACTATTATAAGAATTATACCAATAATCTTATCGACCCAAGACTCTTTAAATTACATCACTCGGTTTGTACAATATTGAATACTGCTATTACATATAGAATGAAAATCTGAGAACAGATAAGCTGTAAACACACAAGCAATCAGAAATATTTCTCTACTAAAGATTATTTTCTTGCCATCTTATTCCTGTAGTTACCATCATAAGCTTATTATATATTACTCTTTTTGGGTTATGCTCAATTACTAAAATTTAATAAATAATTCACCAACATGCCGCCATCGCCGACACTTGAACCTTCAACTAATCCTATTACCAAGGTAATTATCAGTGGTGATCGGGGATAAATATTCATCTACAAACACACTCAACACCTCAATTCATTTCTAATCACACCTAAAAATAAATTCAACCTTCTTTCCATTTTCTTCTTTCGATTATCATCCAAAAAGTAGAGTTCATCTACCAATAGTACACCTAAACTAGTACACAACATAACAAGTCGTAATATCTCAAAGATCAAATACGCCAGATCCTTGTTCAACAAACTCAAACAAACCATAAACTACTCAGCCCTAACAAAACCTAAAAGCATCGATTACAAAATCACCTCCAACATACAGATGCATAAACAAAACCCTAATCATTAAAAGCTTCTTTACGATAATTCAAACATAACTCAACTCATACAAGCAATCAGGCATAATCTTATATACACAGAGAAACACATGGATATAACAAACTATTGTTAACATCTAAACAATTAAAAATCACAATAAAGCTAAATAAATCAGATAAACATATCTTAAATCAGAAAACGAAAAACACACAGAAAACCCTAGAAAAATAGATACATGTATAGATACAAACCTTGCGTTTGAGATTGTAGCGATGCCATTCGGATTTGTAATGAAGCTTTTGCTCAGAATCGTCTATGAATTCTTTGTTGCACGCGTTGCAACCCAATCCAACCATTTCTATTCACTTTTTTCTCACAGAATCAAATTAGATACATACATAATTTTATTTATATATATCAAAATGAAATGGGGGAAAAGCGGTGACGGCGACGAGCTGACAATTGCGCTTGCGTATTGGTCTAGTCGGCCCAAATCCAGTTAGGTTAGGTTAAGTCGGCCCAAACCGGGTCAGTAAAGTTAGGTTAAGTTGGCCCAAATCTCTACACAATATTACAGTTTTAAAATATAATAGTATTAATGAAATTTGTTACCTGGAGTAAAGATTTATTAAATTATTAACTATATCTATGAATGTGTAAATATATCTATTATTGATATATTTAATATTATATCTATAGTACATTATTGTTTAAAACTCAATTACCATAATTCATTATTCACATGTAACACATGTTAGAAATCTATTATTTTAATTCAGATTTAGTTCTTGAGTTTTATCAAATTTTAATATTATTTTATTATTCTAGAAAAATACGGGATATTAAATTGACACTGGTTTTATATAATACTAGTATGTTTATAAAAAAAACATATAAAAGGTACAATTTTATACTTATAGTATAAGTATTGAATTATATCTACAACATATATTAAAAAAAATTAGGCGTAAACTTCTAAATAAAAATCAACTCCGTAACATTAATTTTGTAACCGACTCCGAGTAAAATTTATAACATAGGAGGAAAGAAACTATCTATAATACTGTCCCTTGACCCATGGGTCCCGACAATGATATCAATAGTAAAAGAAAAATGCATTTCAATGGAATGATTTGTTAATAAATGATATTTGATGGATTTCATATCATTAAGCATTTATAAACAATTTATTAAATTGTATCCTGAAAATAAACAAACCAGACAACTAAATGTAAACAAATAAAAATACGGATGAGCAGCCTCAACATGATTACATGAACTTCAAAATCATGTCTAGTAGGCACAGCTGAGAACATCATCTTCATTTTGCTTTTTCAAATTTCAAAACAGTAACAAAAGCTTCTTCACAGCTTTCGACTTGAGTTGACCAACAGTCATACCCTTTGGTTGATCTATGGAGCTGATCCACTATGCTTCAGCATGAACTACATTATATAAGAATGACTTCGGTCAACTTACTGAAAACCTAAGCCTTAAACTTAGCCACAGAAGACCCTGAATTTGATATCAAGGACCTCGTATCCTTGGTAGAAAACCATATATATTGAATTCCACCTACCAAAATAAAAAGGCTACAAGAAACAACTGCAAGAGAGACAGTGCATACCTAATTGTCAAAGAAGCGAGAGCGACGTCTTCGAGAACTGCAACAATACCAGAAAATAAGTTTATCTGACATATTAAAAGTCAGCTAAGAAGATGGTCTTGTACCTTATAAGTCAACTCCACAAAAAAGAGTCCACTCTCTGTATTTAGATATTTTAGTGATTTTCTACAGCTACCCCTCGTGTAACTTTACTTGGGCAGCAGCTCAGTATTTCTTCCGATATATGTTAGGCAGCAAATCAGTAACTCATTGTTGTTAGTTTACCTCAGTACTGCAACTAAGTTTTGTGGTTCTAGTATAAAAGGAACGTACTATAAGAAAGTGGCAATTTCATACATATTATAGCAAGTTCAGAGTGAGCTCGACAGTATATTGGTGTTCAATTCTGTCGGTGGTTTATACATATCTAATGCACACGATGAATGATTGAAATATTGTTCTCCCCCTGATTTCTTCTTCCCTAATTGTTCCGTCCCTAATTTCTGCCTATTATACAACTTAATTCCCCATCTATATCTTGTTCAGATGGAACATGTCACTGGGAGGGTTTGGTTTCTTTTGGCATAACAAGTATAAACATCCGATATGTGTAATCACCAGAACCAAAAAACGCAAGTCCATAACCAATCAAAACCCTTAGAAGTTAGAACAAAGATAATGAATATATCATAACAATAATCATAAAAGTGATATTATTATGAAATTTTACATCAAGAGTTCAGCACAAACACAATGTATAGCATTTTACTGACCTTCGATGACCAGTTGTACTTGAAAGACCAATTGTACTGACAAACTCATCTTCAGTCGATGTTACAGAACCTTCATCAGAATTTGAAGTATCGTAATTTATATTTCGGCTTCCCCTTCGGGACTCATTTGCTCGGGATCTCCTCCTCCTCAAAGTTCTTAAGTTATCAAATACCTGATACAAGATACAAGATGTCCACCAGTTACCTTCATCTCGAGGTAGGTCTTCAAAATCATCTCCCGAATCATCATCTCCATACTCTATCACGTAGTCCCCAAGTACCACCCCCCGTGGAACTTCTGAATGTATAGTGCTCAAAACGTCGATGATCTCCGATGACTGCTGGAAGTTCTCCCAATCTAGTTGTCGTGCAGGATCAATTTTGGAGGGGCAAGCATGAGGATGCTTTAGCTGAGCATGTTGCCGAAGTTCATAGTAGGTACCTGTAAATGCACATTGTTCCTCTTCACAACGACGCTTTTTCTCATCCAAATGTACACGAGCCACTTCTACAATGGCCCATCCTGTAACTTCTCCTCTACAAAGAGGACACCCAGGTTTGTCAGTGGCTTCAAGATCTTTCGTGTCAGTGCTCTCATTTGAAAGGGACGTTGCATTAGATGTTCTAGATGAAGATGACTCGGATAACATGCCATGTGCACTTTTGAAACGGTCCAGACAATTAGAGTGCAAATGATCAGTGTCACATACAAAAGGACGGCATCCTTTCTCATAAGATGAGCATTGAAGGAGAACACCATTATGAGGAAATTCTAAGCATATAGGACAACTCACACTTTCCCAATCAGAATTCTGTTGATCTATTTTCATATTGGAAGTGCCGGAGTGGATGAATTTTCTACTGGAATTCTAACCCACCCAACACACAATTTTGCTTCTAAGAGGAAGTATCGAGCCAGTGAATTGTTACTGAATAAATGATGTACGAACTTGGCAATACAACTGCAAATAAGCACACTGGGTCATAAAAGAGAATATGTGTAATTGTGAGTCTGTGACTTTATAATATTCAAACTTTAGAATTTAGATAGCATCCCTTGTGACCAATCAAATTTCATGCCCCTACTCGTAAATATTGAAAATGTTACTTTCCTATTTACACAAACTAGCTGTTTAATTTTCAACCTTTAGAATTTAGATACAGTCCCTTCTGACCAATCGAATTTCACGCCCCCACTCGTAAATATTGGAAATGTGTTTTTTCTATTTACACAAACTAGCCGTAGATTGGATCTTTGTTGTCTAACTTAGTAAGATAAACATGTAGTAGTAACACTTTTACTTTTGCACTTCATAATCACATTTTATTAACTTGTTATAACCTGTGCATTAAATGTTACAGTACTCCAACACTGGAAATCAATCATGATCAATATTGTAATCAAGTACAAGAAATGAGTACTGAGAGCAACTATATCATGTCCAAATTAGTAATGTACTCCCTCCGTCCCATAATTTTTGTCATGGTTGACTTTTTCACCCATTTTAAGCATATAAAAAACATAATTGCACTTAATATTTTTTGAAATTCTCTTTTCTGGTATAAAAGTTTAAGATTCAAATTTTTACACAAAATAAATATTAAAAAGAATTCAAAAATACTATGTATAACTACTGTTTATTTAAAATGTTGGTATACCTGCAAAAGTCAAAGTGACAGGAATTATGGAATGGAGGGAGTATATTTATTGCTCACTTTATAGTTTAACAAGGGTGGAAAAATATTTTAAAATGACAAAACAATGCAAAAAGCCCGAAAATACCAAGAAAATTAAAGTTTAGAGACAGTAAAAGAACATTCACCAAACGTTCTAGAAATAATAATTTACTACTTTAACTTAGATTATGTGCCTGGCTTGGTACCCAAAAAGAATGACAGATTCCTGGGTTTTGGCCCTTAATATCACAATTTGAACATTAAATGCCCAAAATATCACAATCCAGAAAAATGGCCCCAACTATCACAAGGAAACGCAACTTAAAGTTGCGTTTTCAGAACACGCAAACTGAAAGCTCATTATTCGCTTCTTGGTAATTTCTTGTAATTATTTTTTTAAAAACAAAAACATAAACACAACATAAATTTGCGTCAGAAATCAGAAACACAGAGGGAAGAAGAGAGACATGGAGCATTGGATTTGGGGTGGTTGAGCATCTGGTAAAATGGAAATTCTCCGGACACGGCCCTAATCTCTCTCAATATAAAAGCCCTAGTCTATCTCTCTCTCTGTTATCTCACCTCCTCCACGCAAACATCACAATCTATAAATACAATTATATACCCAAACCCTAACAACATCAACAACGACAATACATCATCTACACCACCAGCGAAAATGCAATGAATCCAGGTGGCAAGAATGGGGCCCCGGCTCTAATAACAAATACACGTCGTCAAGGCAAGGGCAGAAAAGGAAATAACATCTAGTAATATAAGTAAAAGAAAGGAGGAAAAGTGTGTGTGTGGTTATCCCTTATCTGGGTATAGGAGTTCTAGGCCACTCGAAGTATCTAGTTTATCTATTCTATTCTCCTTATTTCCATTCAGTATTAGTATTCTCTTTTGGATTGTGTTGGTGAGCTTATACTCTGATCTTGTAGAGATTTAAGCCTATTATCAAGTTAGTAATTGTTCCCGGATCTATTACAAGTGGTATCAGAGCATTCGATCATGGCACCGCAACCCGCTGCAGAGACAAGACAAGCACATAAAATCGAGAAAATCAAAGAGGAGGTGGCGGCTCTCAGAAGCTCAATGACAGAAGAGGTCACAGAGGCAGTCAATCGCGCCATCGCTGAGATGCAACAAACCCTCATCTCCCAAATCACGACCAGCTTAGATCAAGTATCTCAAAGGTTGCAGATCAGGATAGATCGAGTAAGGGAGAATAATGAAACCCTAATTTCGGAGGTAACTAAGAGGCAAGAGGAGTTTCAGGTGGAAGTCAGATCTACTTTGTCGGCTCTAAAATCAACCGACATCGGAGGATTAGGGAACAATAATGAAGCAATGGGGTCTGGAATTCGCAATAATAGCTGGGCAGGAATGGGGTTTCAAGGGAAAAATCGAAAAAAAGAGAAGGACAAGGGAGATGAAGACTCGGGAGGTGGGGGAACTGCATATCATGGGGGTAATTGGAAGTATCGTAAATTAGATCTACCCATCTTTGACGGTGACAACCCTGATGGCTGGATTCTCCGGGTGAAAAGATATTTTTCATTTTACTAGTTAAATGAGGAGGAGAAATTGGAGGCTGCTGTAGTAGGTTTCGATGGGATGCCCTTGTTTGTTATCAATGGGAAAATCGAAGACGTCCTATTCAGCGGTGGAGTGAGTTACGCCAACTGTTGTTGCAACAATTTCGGCCATCGCACTCTGGTACACTATGTGAGCAATGGTTAGCATTATCCCAAACCGGTACAGTAGCCGAGTTCCAGCAAAAATTCATAGAGCTGGCAGCGCCGTTGGAACACATACCGGAAAATATATTACTGGGTCATTTCGTTAATGGGCTCAAAGAGGATATTCGGAATGAAGTCAGGATGTGGGGCTTGCATACTTTAGAACATGCCATGGACTTAGCTCTCAAAGTGGAAGAAAAGATTAGAAACTCAGGCTAGCAGGCTAGGGGAAAGAAAAGCCCAATATTCACCAGCCTTTAAACTAGGGCCCAACTCCCAATTATCTTTATACAACAAAAAGTCTGATACTAATGTTATTAACCCCTCTCTCCAGCTCATATCTCATAGCAACTCATATTCTTCTAAACCAGGCTCTACTATTTCCAGTGGGGTCATGGTCCCCACATGTGACCAGCCCAAACTCTCCAGGGAACCCTAGTCAGTATAGTTCGGTCTTACCTGTGGCCAAACCAGTTGGAGAAATACGATGTCTGTCTGATAAAGAACTGCAGTACAAAAGAGAGAAGGGGCTTTGCTTTAAATTTGATGATAAATGGTCTGATNTCAGGCTCTATTATTTCCAGTGGGGTCATGGTTCCCCCATGTGACCAGCCCAAACTCTCCAGGGAACCCTAGTCAGTATAGTTCGGTCTTACCTGTGGCCAAACCAGTTGGAGAAATACGATGTCTGTCTGATAAAGAACTGCAGTACAAAAGAGAGAAGGGGCTTTGCTTTAAATTTGATGATAAATGGTCTGATGGTCATCGGTGCCGTAAGAAGGAATTAAGTGTTTTAGTTTCACAAGAAGACAAAGGAGAAGCACTGATTGAGGGTGAGGAGAATCAACAGGAAGAATTGGTGGAGACACCAATACATGTCTCATTGAATTCAGTGGTAGGCTTATCTTTGCCGAAAACTATGAAGCTAAAAGGTGCAATTCAAGATCAGGAGGTATTGGTGATGATAGATCTAGGAGTTACACATAATTTCATCTCAGTCGCGACTATAAAAAATTTGGGAATTCCGGTGGTAGCAAACAAAGGGTTTGGGGTAACATTGGGAAATGGAGAAGCCGTTAAAGGAACCGGGGAATGTAAAGGAGTGGTGTTACAGCTGGGTACAATAGACGTGGTCGAGGATTTTTTGCCCTTCAAGTAGGGAAGCTCGGATATTATTCTTGGGGTGCAATGGTTAGAAAAATTGGGGTCGTTAACTGCTAATTGGAAGTTGCAAGAAATGAGGTTTAAGGTGGGTCGGGAGACAGTGTTACTAAAAGGAGATCCGTCATTAGAGCATTCCAAAATTTCTTTAAAAGCAATGTTGAAAACTTTGCGCAAAGAAGGTGGAGGGATGTTGGTAGAGCTCCAACAACTAGAGCCACAAACCAGCGACAAAAGGGAGGACATAGGGACTTGTATACAGCCTCCAGAGTTTCTACAAGGTTTGTTGTTCCGTTTCAAACAAGTATTCGAAATGCCAAAAGAACTGTCCCCAAAGAGAGAGCATGAACATGCCATAATAATGAAGGAAGGTAGCAATCCTGTAAGTGTGCGACCTTATCGGTATCCACAATTTCAAAAGGACGAGATAGAAAAACTAATCAAGGAAATGCTAGAGACAGGTATTATTCGACCATCCTATAGTCCATTTTCAAGCCCGGTATTGCTGGTTAAGAAGAAAGATGGGTCGTGGAGGTTTTGTGTGGATTATCACGCGTTGAACAAGGAGACGGTTTTGGATAAATATCCAATACCACCAAATCTTGTGGTTATCCCTTATCTGGGTATATGAGTTCTAGGCCCCTCGAAGTGTCTAGTTTATCTATTGTATTCTCCTTATTTCCATTCAGTATTAGTATTCTCTTTTGGATTGTGTTGGTGAGCCTATACTCTAATCTTGTAGAGATCTAAGCCTATTATCAAGTTAGTAATTGTTCCCGGATCTATTGCAGAAAACCAATCTAACAACAAGAAGGAGAAGAAGCAGATACTCAACCAGTCAACTCAGTAGTGACTCGCGACGAGATCAAGTAAAAATCGAGAGTGTGTACTGTGAGATTGAGGGTTTGAAACAAGCACAGTGTGTGTCATCGGGTTAAAATAGAAGTTGTTCGATTAATTTATCATACATTTATGTGTGATAGGTAAGGGCCAGCTTTTGATATTGTGATATTTGGGGCCATTTGGTACAAAAATGTGATATTTAGGCCCATAATTCCAGATTCCTAAAGGATAATTATTACAATACATCAATCAGGATACCACCCGTCCGCGGGTTTGTTATATAACAATAGGGGTGTTAAAGATTCAGGGTGGAATCTCGACTACATAATCTGTCCATGAACTTGAATGGATACTAGAGCAAGAAAACTGGAGATGCAAAGAGAGACTGCTGCAATTTTCAGGCTTGATGTAAATATATGAATAATTGATTGCAAGGCTAATTGTACAATAAGAAAGGAAATTTGGGATGCAAAAAGGCCAGCAAAAAATAACTTGCATGTAGGTTTTTCAACCTTAAATCCTACAAGAAAAAACACAATATATTTTGTGCAATAACGCGTTGTGAACATGCCATTTATAATTTCCTTATTTCTTCACTAGAAAAGAACTTTACAACTATTTATTAATTTTAATATATGACATTGAACCTTTTATTGATCAACAAAATTAGATTGAACTAGGTCTCAGCACCGGTGAAGGCAACAAACTTTGTTTTTTTGTTGGATTTATGGATTGGATTCAGTCTGCATCCATGGGCTGACTCAAAACTAAAAATCATTCTGTGAACTTAAATTACTCAATTCTGACAAACTAATATGTATATTCTTGCAGGAATTAAATGAGATAAGCATGTTGTGGGATACAACAAAGAAAATTGTATGAGGGAAAGATGTAAACATGGAATAAGACTAAAGGGGAGGAAATAATAGAATGCATGAACGATATGATACAAGTATAAGATGGAATTATTGAGGAAATAGATATTAGTGATAGACATTAGTGGTAGTTTAGTAATTGTGGTAGTGGTTAAAATGTAATTTGGCTCTATATATAAAGCCTTTGTTATTTCATTTTAGGTCAAGATCATTACAATGTAGTTCATTAATATATTTCAGTGTTATGTTCTCTCTTACATTATATATAGAGCCAAATTACATTTTAACCACTACCACAATTACTAAACTACCACTAATGTCTATCACTAATATCTATTTCCTCAATAGGAATGAGCATAAGCCACATTATAATGAATGAAAGGATGCCTACGAATGAATATTTTGCCTAACTGAGAACGACATAGCATGATCACTCACTCACTTCCCCTCTCATACCATTCACAATTTCACACTAAACCAAGCACAACCAAATGTACTTAGCAAAGAGAAAATTATATGCATCAGCCATTGTCTTACTTCCTCGTAGCATGCAATGAGACCGAACAACAATATATAAACCCACACCCCCACAACCTCATTAACAAATATAGACCAAACAATTTTTTGACTTACTATATACAAATACAAAAGAGTTGTAATATTTCTTCTGATTTACACAACATTATAATTACAAGTCNAAACAACAATATATAAACCCACACCCCCACAACCTCATTAACAAATATAGACTAAACAATTTTTTGACTTAGTATATACAAATACAAAAGAGTTGTAATATTTCTTCTGATTTACACAACATTATAATTACAAGTCATATTTCCTTAACCTTGTTATCCTATCATTAGCTTGTTCTCGAATTCTCGTATATACTATCCTCTCCCTATCTACAACACTTTAATATACTATCCTATTCTAGTCATTATGCCCATAGAGGAGATCTTATTAATAGTTTTTTCCGAGCCTTGGTTAACAACCGGTCAATAAAACATATCATTCAATCCAATTTAAGTTCACATATTGCGTATACTAAATCAACTGATACCTACAAACAGCAACAGCGCCACATTCGTACAGTTCAATCATAGGCCCCTGAATTAAGTAACATAATAACACATTTAACCTAAAAAAACATTTTCATACAAGCTCAAACCAGATTTAATTCAACCTAATAAATGAACAAGCCTGATTTAATAAATAAATTGATTCAACATAAACTATTAATAGTCAAATCAAATCTGATCTAATATAATATAAGAGAGAGTGAGTGTGTGTGCGTGAGAGAGAAAAATAGCAAACAGACCTTGTATTGAAGTGATCGGTGTTAGATTTAGTGGCACAAGAATGAGGATATGGAGAAATTGAATCGAATCGGGATAGGACTAATACGAGTAGTTGAGAAATGAGAGACTCTTTTTTGAGTCGCCGTGCGAACCAGTTATGCCTGATGAATAGTTCTTTATTTTCGGAAAAAATAGATATTTATGTACTTTTTTTTAGAAATAAGTAATTTATTTTATATTTTGATGATAATATTTTGTTTTAAAATTTTAAAATAAATATTTATTATAAAAGAAAATGAAAATATGTAAAAAATAATATAAAATAAGTAACTTATTTTAAGTTTAAGAAATTCAAACGATCACGATAATGTATTATCAATTAACTTTTTTATTTTAGTGAAAAAAGTCCCCTTGATTTATAGAAATATATTTCAAAAAAATCTTTTTCTTAATTTTCATTGTTCTTTTCCCTTTTCTTTTAGTCTTTTATTCTGGTGTTGCTCCGAATATACATGATTCTCATTTCTTTTTTGCATGAAATACTTGATTAAAAAAATATAATGTAATGTAAGTTTATATTTAAAAGGTTGGTTTGCTAATATTTTTTGAAATTTATGCAAAAATATGAATTGTCGGATGAAAATAATGTTTTTAAAAACAAATATTATAGATATTTTTATAATCAAAATTTATTTTCTACAACTTTTAGAGTCATGTCAGAAGCCTTCTCATTCTCAAGAGTCAGGTAAAAGAATTGAGCGGTATAAATTCACAAAAGTATTGTCCTCGTCCAATTAATAAAAAATTTAAAATCAAGTAAAGAATTAAGTGGCTCGGACCCATATTTGAATTGTTCTCGCACTTTATAAATATTTTCGTCTTTTATAAGAATTCTCACCCTCTTCCGGTCTTCCCCACTTAAAACCTAGGTCATAATTCGTATAAAAATTAATATTAGAAAAGAATATAAAAAGGAATTGAAAATAATGGTTAAAATCTCTTTATCAATTAAAAGTCCCGTCTACTTATCAACAACATATACTAGTAACAAATGACTGGCCTGAATTAATGTTTCGATTGAAAATCAGCAAAAAAATTCTCATCCTCTAAAAGTGTCCTTACCTTTTCAAATCGATACGAGACTATTGTTAAAATATTTTATTAAATTTATAAAAGTGGCCTCGTCTAAACTGAAAAGATTTAAGAACTCATGTAATGATCACCGCAATTTTAACATTGTGCATTTATAAGAATGCTATTCATCTTCACTCTTGAGAGTATTTTGTAATATCCTGTATTTTATTTATTTAGTTAGATTTATTAAAAAAATTATATATTTTTATAAATATCTTTTATTTATTTTAGAGATAAGGATAAGGGTAATTAAAATTATGAATTAGAGATAGCTAGCAATACGTTAGTAGTGTTAACATACTTGAGGACTTCTTTTTAACAAATTAGGTTAATAAATAGTAACTGGGTATCATCGTAGAAAAGAAAAAAAACAAGAGAGTCATGTACTGTACATGTATATACAATAAGAGTAGCTAACAATTTAGATGAAGAATTCCGATGATGTATAGTTCCCACTTCTTGTTTATAGGCTAGTTTTATATTATCCTATATTATCGCTATAATGTTACAAAGTGTTATATGTTTGTGCATGAAAATTATCCTCTCCTGGACTTGTTTGCATGTATACATATATAAATTACTTTTCAATTCCATGTGATTATTAGTTTTCAATCAAAGGTATATTAACTGTAATTAATAGCATGTTTAATCTCTATAGTTAACATAACTTTTCATGCAAATGTTAAGGCGGTGTTCAGACGAGTGCTACCGAGAGTCCGAGACCTTAGATTACATTTATTTGGATTGTTTTGAGAACTTGTTCTAGTTGATTTTAGACTTATCAATATTTTTGTTTCAGAAATCTAGACATTGAATTTTATCAGAGTTATAAGTTATCTTCTTGATCTAGTTTAATAATTTTATATTTATTTTTTAATATTCCACTATTTAATAATAATCCGAAAAGTCAGGCCGTTATGGTATTCATCCACCCGAGAGTTTTTATTCACTCTCGTTCGTCTATTTAACAGTGTTTATCTGTTCGAGAGTTCCCCATTCATTTAATAGTTCTTATCAGTTCGAAATTTTTTATTCATTTAATAGTTCTCGTCCACTTAGTAGCACTCATTTTTTCGGGAGTTGTCGTTCATTTTAAAGTGTTTATCCACTTAGTAGTCCTCGTTTTATCGGGAAGTCTCTTTTCTTTGGTGGTACTAGTCCATTTTATTTATTACGGAGTATTATTTTTTAAAATAAATATCATAAATACCCATTTTGAAATGAGAGACCATCACTATAGATTATAAATTTACTAAAAGAGTGTATAAATATATTTTATAGCAGGCATTTGATAAAAACATCATAAATATATATTATTATATATTATATTAAAAATAATTTAAATTATAAATTATATTTATTTTATTCACAATTTTTTACATTCTTTTGAAACCTATGTGCTAGAAATAAAAAATCTAGAAGAGTATTTGAATGATTGTGGGGAATGATAATGAAGGATACGTGAATGAGGATTAATGAGAATAAAAATGAAATGAAATCTTAAGAGATGAGAATTGAAATTATGATTTGTTCACTCACAAAAAATGAAATTCCCATTTCGTAACATTAAATGACAAATCCAAATAATAATATATAAAAATAAAATCTTAATTTCATTAATCGGATTCGTTAACCACGATTCTTAAATATATCAAAACTAAACAATATAAAACCTGGGTTAATTATACGAATGGACAGGGGCCATGTTTGTACTCTAGACCATTTAAACGATGTCTTGCTAAAATTAGCTTTGGATTTCCAATCGTGGTTTCTAAAACCACAAATAAAACCAAATGAGCCCATTAATTTTAATAGCCCCTCCCCCTTATCCAAACAGGGCATCATCACTCATCAATTTCAAAAAGAATGGGCCTGAGGCAAATGCAAACAGAAATTAATGAATTGACGCAACAAAACACTCCTACTAAACAGTTACCAGCTTCAACACAGATAAGCCTAAAGCCCCAACTCCACGTCATCTTCCCTTCCCTCACCTAAAACCTCTATAAATTCATCAAAAATAAACTTGCATCTCTGCATATACATACACACATATTACAATACTTAGTTATACATTTTCTTCGTCTGTGTCTATAATTTGATCTGTTTTGGGTTGAAGATACGAAGAGGATGAAAACTGGAGGAGGAGATGAAGTTGTTAGTTCTGTTGGAGGTGAGAGTCGTTTGATCTTCGCTTATTATGTTACTGGTCACGGTTTTGGTCATGCCACTCGCGTTACGGAGGTACATTTCGTGTTTTAACTGCTTTATCGTATCGTATATTTTTTGTTTTTAAGTTGATTGAATTTGCTTAAGATATAATACATGATACTATTAAGTCCGGAATGTAATAGGATCATATATTATATCTTAACCTTGAGGTGTTAAGTTAGCAGGTCTCCTAAGACCTCAAGGTGTTTTTATAGATTTAGATATTGATCAAGTGTTATAATGGATGCAAAATCATGTTTGAGCATAATTGGAGTTGTTTAAGTAATGTAGGCCACAATGTCAAGGTGGCACGCATTAAATATATTTTACTTATCCAGGNCGCCACTCGCGTTACGGAGGTACATTTCGTGTTTTAACTGCTTTATCGTATCGTATATTTTTTGTTTTTAAGTTGATTGAATTTGCTTAAGATATAATACATGATACTATTAAGTCCGGAATGTAATAGGATCATATATTAT
>QRFB01019347.1:6647-17133 GCA_008931105.1 Oenanthe javanica
TTTTAGACTTTGAATTGTAGGAAAAGCTTGCTGCTTAGCTGCTGTTGACAATGATCCAAAAATCTGGCATAGAAGATTGGGTCATTCTCACATGGACTTTCTCAACAGACTATCTAGCAAGAAGCTAGTGAGAGGTTTGACAAAATTGAAGTATGTCAAGACACAAGTTTATGATGCATGTCAATTGGCAAACAGATTCAAAGTTCTCACAAGGCCAAAAAGGTTGTATCTACTACAAATCTTTTAGAATTATTGCATCTAGATTTATTTGGTCCAAAATCTTATAAGAGTATTGGAGGTAAACAATATGGTTTCGTTATTGTTGATGACTATGCTAATTTTACTTGGGTTTTATTCCTTCGTACTAAAGGTTCTTCTTTTGAGGAATTTGAGAAGCTAATCAAGGTACTTGAGAACAAGTTGGACAAAAGACTTGTAGGTATAAGAAGTGATCGAGTTGGTGAATTCAATAAAGATTTTGTCACTTACTGCGAAGCAAGGGGCATCACTCATGAATTCTCTGCACCTAGAACTCCACAACGGAATGGAGTGGTGGAAAGTAAGAACAGGTCTTTGGAGGAAACTGCTAGAACTTTATTGCAGGAAAGCAAGTTGCCACGAAGCTTTTGGGCAAAAGTAGTGAACACAGCCTGTTATATTCTTAACAGAGTGGTGATCAGGCCTATTCTTGAGAAAATTCCATATGAGCTTTTGAGGAACAAAAGGCCTAACATCAGTTACTTCAAGGTGTTTGGGACAAAGTGTTTTGTCCTTAAGAAAATCGATAGGGATGGTAAATTCGATGCTAAATCTTATGAGGCAATTTTTCTCTTCTTTTCTTCTCTTCTTCTGTCTTGGCATGATCAGAAATCCAATCTAAGACAAGTTTCACCATTTTGTGAGAAAGATTCTTCATCTCCTTATAGGTGTAGTAGTTCTCAGATGGCCCCTTGGATATGCATAAGTACTTCATCCCAAACATGTCCTTGACAAATCTTTCCTTTGTAGAAGAGTAGATCTATTTCACCCTGAGTTTGTCAATAGACTCATTCTCTTCTTCTCTGGACTCAATGATCACCCAGACAACTTTGCTTAGATCTCTTTCAAACTCCAGGAATGAGCCTGTGACCATTCTGAATATCTTCCTTAGATTTTCATTATTGAGCACCCTGAAGTTGACAGCCTCCACTTCAATGCTATCAACAATGATTCTTAGGGGCCCAAACAGGACTGGAGAAACATAGTTGGATCTTTTAGGGAATTGATCATTCAGCAAAGCATGCTTCATGTCAGTCTCAGCCTCCTTGATTCTCTTTGAAATTTGTTCTACTTTCTTCTTTGCAGTTTCAACTTCATCTTCAAACTTCTTTCTTTTCTCCTTCTCCTCATTACTCTTAGAGCCAAATATCTCCAGTGCTCTATTTTTCAGATCAAAAATCTCATAATTGGTGATATGGAGCAGTTGCTTCTTGATGATCTCAATGATATGAGGGTCATTCACAGCCAACTTCTTTAATTCCTCAAAGGTGATTTCTTTAGCAGAACCACCAGTATTGTAGAAGATAATTCTGTTAGGAATCCTGAGAAGACATTTATGTGTCCTCTCATATTCAAACTTCTTCTCAATCTCCCTCTTCTTTTTGGCTTGATTAATTCTCAGAACATTTGACATGTATCTGCTCTCCTCAGGATAAGGATATCCATCCAACATCTTCACCAACTTTTCAAGTAAATCCAGGTTTTTGTCTTGTAAAGACTCTGAGCTCCAAAACTCCTTGACTCCATCTTCTCCCTCAAACATTACTTCATCAGAGTAGACAACTGTTCAGGTTCTTCAACATCATTGAAATCCAAAGGATGAGGTTTGAAAGAGTCCATTAAATCCATGAGCTTCTTTATCAACAGACTTCTCACCAATTGTGTCCTCATGTCTGATCCTTGAGTTATAAGCAACATTATTCTTACTAAAAACTATTTCACTTCTTTCATCTCATAACTCAACTCTTCAACTGCTCCATTTGAGTCCAAAAGAATTATCTTACTTAGAGTATTCATCTCAGACCACTCAACTTTCACATTCACCAAGGATTCTGCTTTTGATTCTGCTATATTGTTAATGGTTGGCCTTCTAACATCCAGACAATCTTCATGTAGAATTTCAGACATAAGCTTCCACCTTTCCTGCTAGGCCTCCTACTTGAATGAGGCTTAGGTTTCTCTTCCCTTGCTTTCATGTACTTCTTGGAAAAGGATACTTTCTTTGACAGTAACTTTTGAGAGGTTATTGTCAAGTCAAGTTCGACAGCAGGTTCTGTGATAGTAAGTTTCTCCTTATTACTCCAGACAACATCTTTTTCAACCATTTCAAAACCAAGAACTAATGTCTTCATCACTTTCCCTTCAATACCATCTCTGTACTCCTCATTCTTCTCCTCATTTAACTCCATCTTATTTCCAGCTCCAGATGATCCTTCACCAGTATGGTGTTGGTTGGAACTACCTGCACCTTCATCAGGCTTTTCACTATCATCTCCATCTTTCTTTTCCTGAGTTTTCTTCTCACTCTTTTTCAATCTCAACTCTTCAAGTCTCCTCAATTCTCCTTCCAACACTCTCAACACTACATCCCTTTCTTCATTCCTTGGAAGTTGCTTGAAGTAGTCAAAGGATTCCTTTACAGACCTTGGCCTACACATGCTCACTCTCACCAAATTCATAGATTTGTACTTTCCATTCGTGGAGCTACTGAACTTGATTCCCAAGGGATCCTGAGTTACTTCTGGTAGCTTTTCAACTATCAGCTTCTGCAGAGTCCTTTTCAGATTTTCATTCAGCCATGATTTATCTATTTTAATCTTGAGTTTAATTGCTTCTATAACTGTAATTTCCTTCCTACTCAGATAAGCCATGCTTACACACCAACTGAAATCTCCTTCAGTTCTAACAGAGATTACCCATTTGTTGCTCCTAGACACCATCACAGCTGCTCCAACTGTTGACTGTCTCATTGAATCAGAAAATTTCTTGGGGTCTCTGTTATATGAGGCTCTTAGGTCATTTATTCTTTTGTTGAACTTTGCATCTTCAAACACTCTGCTGTTTTCATTGTCATCCACCATCAGGATTGCAGTTTCTTCATCATCAAGATCCTCTCTTTCTTCTAAAATGAAATCATCACCTCCATCTTGAAAGAGCTTCTCCTTCCTTTTTCCAACTACATTCACCATAAAATCTTTCTTCACAACTCCCTCCTTTATCACCACTCATTTCTCCTTTGGTCTCTCTACCTTATTACCTCCAAGCTGTGTAGCAATCTCNCCTTCTTTCTCTTAGGCTCACCAGGGCCTTTTGTGGGTTCTGTGGTCTGACTACCACCCTTATTTGCTGCATCTAGTGCAGTTACACCACCTACATGTGGAAAGGCTTCTAACCTAGGTTGATTGGTTCTCATCCTTTTAGAGACCTGATCCTTTTGAGAGGTACCAATCCCTTGGGTTAAAGATTTGTTGACTTTAGAAGGCCGGACTCCTTCGAACGGTTTAGAGTGTGGGTTAGGAATGGAGAGGTCAACACCATTCTCATCACTCAAGGAAAATACATGGTAGTCCCCAACAATTTCTAAATTTAAACTTTTTATTGTTGCAAGCATGAAATCAGTTATGTACAGACTCAATTCAGTGTTAAGGGGTTTACTGGTTAACAAAGAATAAGTATTTTTCTTTAGAGTTGGGGACTCCATGCATTGAACACTATCTAAATCAATTATGCCTACAATAGAATTAATTATAAGCATAAAAAATCTAGGATAGTATATTACCGGTTTTTTGGCTTCTTTCTTTCCCAGTACTAGCTTNTTGGCTTCTTTCTTTCCCGGTACTAGCTTGAATAGAGGCATCAGGAGCTTTCCAACATTTATTCTGTAATTATGCACCATGGAATGCACAATCCTCCTGATGTAAGCTGGCACTTCATTCCAGCCACTTGTCTTGCTTGACATGAACCTGGAGACAGCATCAAGAATCATGCTCCATTTTTTGTTGAGATACTTTTTGTCCATGCCTCCCGAAGGATACCATTCATCTTTGTTTGCACTTAACTTGGGTCCAACATACCCAATCAACTTGAAGAACTTGGTGAGTTGTTCGTCACTTGTAGGCTCCTCAAAAAGCAAGCCTTCAGTCTCTTCCACATGAAGAGCTTCATTGATGTAAGAGGAATCAATGGTGTAAGAGGTACCATTGATTTGAAAAGAGATAGATCTAGTATCTTGCTCCCCCTCACATATANGTCACTTGTAGGCTCCTCAAAAAGCAAGCCTTCAGTCTCTTCAACATGAAGAGCTTCATTGATGTAAGAGGAATCAATGGTGTAAGAGGTACCATTGATTTGAAAAGAGATAGATCTAGTATCTTGCTCCCCCTCACATATAGCAGAGGTCCAAAATTGAGAGAGTCTAGGAATTTTGAGATGTGGACTTGCAGTTAGGGCATAGATGAGGTATAAGTTGTTCATGAAGCCAACAAAAGGTTTGAAGGATTCACCAGCTTCACCCATTGAAGCCATGGTGGTGAAGTTGGTTTGAGCTAGGGTGTAGAGAATTTGAGGTCCAGACATGGTTGATTGATGTTAAGGTTGAGAAAGAATGAAAGATTTAGGTGTTTAGAAGACGGTTTAGAACAAAAAGTTACAGAGAAACTGGAGAGTTTTAAGGGTGTAAGAGAGTGGAGAAGTTATGAGAGAAATAAAGTAAAGTGAAGAGTGAGAGAAATTTTAGCTGTGTATTTATATGATGTGAAAAGGTCCTATCAAGAAAGAATTTTAAACGATTTTAAGTGACAGTTATCTTCAAGTTCCATTCATCGACAGTAACTTCTGCGCTAAAATGACAAACACTCTTGACAGTAACATTAGTAAATAATAATGAATGAATAAATCTAATGTTAATTGTTGATAGTATGTTATGCGGGTTTTTTGAAAAACTATGATGTCAAGAGATATTGATAGTAAGTTTTAATATCTGATAGTATGTTTCTCTCCCGCATACTATGCTATCATTATTTCTCATTCCTTTGACAGTAGGTTTCACATGATTTGACAGTAAGTTTTAATCCCGCGAAACATACTATCAGGTTTTCTCGACCATTTGACATTAAGTTCCATAGGGTTCGACAGTAAGTTTTAATCCCGCGGACTTTACTGTCAAGATTTATCAACCATGTGACAGTAGGTTTTCACAGATTTTTGACAGTAACTTATCATTATGTGACAGTATGAATAAAACATACTGTCAAGTACCTTGACAACATCTTTTATTGTTCACATAGAAGTTAAGTTACTTAAAAATAAATTAGTTAACCTCTTAGTTAAATATCATCATGTCTTTCCACTGTGACAAAAATCAAAACACCTTTATAGGCCATTAATTCACAGTGAAATTTAGTTAACTAAAATTTTATCAACTAAACAGAATTACATTAACAGGTCAAATTTAACATACCCAATTCACTCACTAGCATGTTGAAAGTCTTTTCATCCAATGGTTTAGTGAAAATATCTGCAAGTTGCTTCTCCGTGGGCACATAGATTAGCTTGATTGTGCCTTCCTCCACATGCTCTCTAATAAAATGATGCTTGATGTCAATATGCTTAGTTTTGGAATGTTGAACAAGATTCTCAGAAATTTCTATGGCACTAATGTTGTCACAGAAAATAGGAATTCCTTGCAGAGTCAACCCATAGTCCAATAGTTGGTTCCTCATCCAAAGTAACTGAGCACAGCAACTACCAACTGCAATATATTCAGCCTCTGCAATTGAATTTGACACTGAATGTTGCTTCTTGTTAAACCATGATACCAATCTTTCTCCCAAAAACTGACAGCTACCCATTGTACTTTTTCTGTCTATTCTGCATCCTGCATAGTCTGAGCCTGAGTAACCAACCAAGTCAAAACCAGATTCTTTAGGATACCAAAGGCCAAGATTTTGAGTGCCTTTCACATATCTCAGAATTCTTTTTACTGTCATTAGATGTGACTCCTTGGGATCAGACTGAAACCTTACACACAAACCTATAGCAAACATAATGTCAGGTCTGCTAGCTGTTAGATAGAGAAGAGAGTCAGTCATGCCTCTGTACATTTTGTTGTCAACCTTCTTGCCTCTTGGATCCTTGTCAAGTTATGTTGCAGTAGAGATTGGAGTATTTGCAGGAGATGAGTCTTCCATATCAAATCTTTTTAAAAGATCTTTAACATACTTAGACTGGAAAATAAATATTCCATCTTCCTTTTGATAGATATTAATTCACCCATCATGCTCAACTCATACTTGTTCTGCATCAACTCAGAGAATTTCTTGCATAAGTCTTCATTTATTGATCCAAAGATAATGTCATCCACATACACTTGAACTAGAATGATATCATTTCCATGCTTTTTATAGCAAAGAGTTTGTCCACAATCCCTCTTGTAAAGCTATTATCAAGAAGAAACTTGGAATGAGTATCATACCAAGCTCTTGGTGCTTGTTTTAGTCCATACAATGCTTTGAGCAGTCTGTACAGAAAGTTTCCCATTTTTGGATCTTCAAATCCTGGGGGTTGTTCAACATACACTTCTTCTTCTAACTCTCCATTAAGAAAAGCACTTTTGACATCCATTTGAAATACCTTGAAGTTGTTGTATGCAGCAAAAGCTAAGAATATTCTAATTGCCTATAGTCTGGCAACAGGAGCAAATGTTTCTTCATAATCAATCCCTTCCTATTGACAATAACCTTTTGCAACCAGCCTTGCTTTGTTTCTTGTGACAGTACTACACTCATCCAACTTATTTTTATAAACCCATTTAGTGCCTATTATGGATTTGTTCATTGGTCTATGCACTAATTCCCAAACACAGCTTCTTTCAAATTGATTAAGCTCTTCTAACATGGCATTAATCCAATCTGGATCAGCCAAGGCTTCTTCAAGAGTTTTAGGTTCTGTTTGAGAAAGGAAACAAGAATACATACATTCATTGGCCACATTTCTTCTTGTTTTGACTCCAGTTCCTGGATCACCAATGATTAAATCATTAGTGTTATCTCTGCTCCATTTAGTTCCTATCTAAGAATCACTAGTGTAGCGCCCTCCCGATCTGGGGTCTAGATCGGGAAGTCACTAACACTCTATATGCATGCACCCTAAATAACAATAATAGAAAATACGCATATATATGACCCCGACTACTACCCTGGACCTTTCAAGGTAATGGTATGAAACAAGCACACATCTACATTCATTTACATTTACATTTACATTATAATAACAAAATAATATTATTACAACTTCTGTAACATCTCAAAATCTAATAACAAAATACAAGACTTAACCAAAGTCTTTTCCTTCCAACTCCGCCTTGATTCTACCTGTTCACTGGCAGGCAGCCTAGCATAGTTCATATAAGACATATTCTTCCTGGTAGTCTGCTTAGTTCGTACCATGATTCTTCCTGGTAAACCTGGCAATTCGTCTGGAAACACGTCGAGAAATTCATTGACTATAGGAACACCCTCTAATTGAACTGGCTTCTTCTCAGTATCTACAACATAGGCTAAGTAAGCCTCACACCCTTGACGCAAAAATCTCTTCGCCTGAATGATATTCAGAAACTTCTTAACTTGCCTGGTGCCTCGAAATTCAACTTCCTTACATTCTAGGGTTTTCACCTTTAACTTCTTATTTCTACAATCTATCTGAGCCTTATACTCTGATAACCAATCCATCCCTAGGATTACATCAAATTCACCTAACTTAAAAGGTATCAAGTTAGCGAGAAAATGACAACTTCCTATTTCAATGTCACACCTAGGACAAACTTGACTCACTGGGATCTTTGCCTGGTTAGCTACCTCTATAACTAAGGCTTGCTCCAAAGGTTGCACTTCACATTGCAATTTACCAATAAACTCTTGAGATATAAAAGACTTAGTAGCTCCAGAATCAATCAATACACTAGCTTGAACTGAATTAACAGGAAGTGTACCTGAAATCACATCCACATCTTGGATAGCTTCTCTCTGGGTCATGTTGAAAGTTCTTGCTCTAGATTGATGTGCTGAAGATTGTGACGGAGTTCCAGCTATCCTGAGAACATTGGTAGGCTGAGTAGGTTCCTTGCATTCCCTTGCCATGTGGCCNTTGAAAGTTCTTGCTCTAGATTGATGTGCTGAAGATTGTGACGGAGTTCCATCTATCCTAAGAACATTGGTAGGCTGAGTAGGTTTCTTGCATTCCCTTGCCATGTGGCCTAGCTTGCCACACTTGTAGCACTTGATCCCAGACTTTTGATTTGGATTCTGAATCTGACTGTTACATTCCACAGCATAATGTCCCTTCCTGTTGCATTTGAAACAGGTAACATTGGGCTTATTACATACTCTAGAGTGCTTCTTTCCACAAATCTTACACTCAGGGACGAATTGTCTGATGGCCTTTGGCCGGTTGAAACCTTGAGCTCTACTGTTCTGTCTTCCTCGTCCTTCATTACCATTCTTAAACTGCTGGAAATCACCTTTCTGACCTTCTGGTCTTCTGTTGAACTTGCTTCTGAAACTACCATGTCCTTGACTGTCTTCTCTAGCCCCAAACTTTCTCTTTTTGTTATCCTTCTCTTTCTGGGACATATCACTTTCACTTTCCACGATCATTGCTTTCTGAACCATCGCAGCAAAGCTTTGCAACTCAAAAACTGCCACTCTACTTCTAATCCATGGCCTCAAGCCTTGCTGAAATCTCTTGGCCTTCTTCACATCAGTATTGACAANATTTTTGTTATCATTCTCTTTCTGGGACATATCACTTTCACTTTCCACGATCATTGCTTTCTGAACCATCGCAGCAAAGCTTTGCAACTCAAAAACTGCCACTCTACTTCTAATCCATGGCCTCAAGCCTTGCTGAAATCTCTTGGCCTTCTTCACATCAGTATTGACAAATTCTGGGACAAACCTGGCCATCTCAGAGAACTTGGCTTCATACTCTGCCACACTCATGCCTCCTTGCTTCAATNAGTTTTGAGACGAATTTGAAGTGTTTCTGGTCCTTGGCGGCATTTACTATAGGGAAACAAGCAACTTATTAAGCAATACACTACATCACATCGTAAACAGTTCAAATACTTTTAAAACCATTTGGAAATTAAAAACACTATTTAAAAATCAATCTTGTAGCATCATTACTACATAAGTTGCCTGTACAACAAGGATATATAAAGGTTCTATAGAAAACAGGTTAGCACAACAGGTATGAATAAAGCAATCATAAAGGTTAACAACAGGTATAAATAAGGTATTGATAAAGGTAAGAAACAGTTATGGACAGATGTACGAAGGGTAAATAACAGGTATATCAGAAGGTACTGGAAACTGAAGAGCAATCATCATTAAATACGAAAAATACCAAAGTGCAGGATAAGTTTAAGTCAAAGTACAACCACAAGAAATAAAAGTACGGAATAGAAAGTAGAGATAAAATCTGATCAAGTGTGCTAGAGGGCTCTAACAGATGTCCCATCTAAGCACTCAAACATACTAACATCTAATCACCCCGGTGGTCCCGGTCTCGGGCAGCCCTGAGTCCCACCAACAATCTGCTAAGCAACTGGGTCAACTCTCTCGCCTGCTCCACCACATCGTCAGTGAAGGCTCTAGCCGCTATCTGCCGACGACCTTCCTCCTCCACAGCTCTAATCCGCTCCTCCCACCACTTAACGGGATGCTTAGGAACTCGCAGCTGGCCTCGGGTAATAGCTGGCCTATAGATCCTATGGCGTATAGGGGCACAGTCACTCCCTGATTGAGGGGCACTCCCTGAGGGTAGGTCAGGATGAACAGGGGGCTCAGGAATCAGGTCCTCCTCACTCTCGGAACTAGATATGACTATATCATCATCGTCAGAATCCGAAGAAGAATCCGAAGAAGTACCAGGAGATGGTGGTGGTAACTCATGAATGCCACGAGCCTGTAATAATATAATATAATATGCAGTGCAAAAAGGAGATAAGATCACCTTAAATCTACAGTTGAAATCCTAACGTCTAAATCACTCTTCGTTATCTAATCCTATCTTAATATTACTCTCTCTTCTTTTATTAAATGATCTACTTATTTAACTTAATCCTGGCTTGTTTCAGTGACCAAAACCTTCGCTCTGATACCAACCTGTAGCGCCCTCCCGATCCGGGGTCTAGATCGGGGAGTCACTAACACTCTATATGCATGCACCCTAAATAACAATAATAGAAAATACACATATATATGACTCCGACTACTACCCTGGACCTTTCAAGGTAATGGTATGAAACAAGCACACATCTACATTCATTTACATTTACATTTACATTATAATAACAAAATAATATTATTACAACTTCCGTAACATCTCAAAATCTAATAACAAAATACAAGACTTAACCAAAGTCTTTTCCTTCCAACTCCGCCTTGAT
>QRFB01019348.1:0-18321 GCA_008931105.1 Oenanthe javanica
AATTCTTATAAAATTTGAGCGTATCCAATACATTGTACGTACTAAAAAACAGGATTTGTATCCATATTTAAAAAAAATTGATAGATAAATTTTCGACAGCCTATATAATATGTCCTAAATTAATGGTACCATTTATAAATATGTCCCTTTTTATATATTTTTTATAAATATGTCCCTTTTTATATCTTTTTTTATAAATATGTCCAATTATCTTATTAACACATGTAACACCCCTTCTCAAAATTAGACGAGGGGTTACTTATAAAACCACAAACTTGTATACAGAATACTAAAATTCACCAAACTTAATAATTAAATAGGTTCAACAGGTCTCCAAACTAATATCAATACCTCCAAAATAATTCAAAATGATAAATGTGAATAAATTCAAAATCTCTAATAATAAAAATGACTAAAATAATCTTTTAAGTTCAAACGTCCTAATAAATGTAAATAAGGGACCACTCCATCATACAACCTCAGATCCCCCTAAGTACTTGTGAGAAGAAAGAATACGGCATGAGTCAAATGCCTAGTACGGATTGGAATACAGTTTATAAAAAAGAAATAAGATATATAGCCGTTATAAATAAACATTAATTTTTTTAAAACAAGGTTGAAGCAAAGAGGGGTTAGGATATTTCATACCGATACAAAGCAGATAACAGATAACAGATACACACATCATAGGGTACCTAATGCGTGCAACAAATCAGATAACGTGTACGGCATATAAAACGTCACCGCCAAATATCCAATCACAAATCAAATCAAATTCTGGGTGCACTCACGTATCCTCAAACAAATATCAAATGCGCAAATCTCGCCACCTGAGCTATCAGAAGGATACGCCGTGACTAATCACACTGTCACGGAAGTGTCATGCCACTGGTGCCGCAATGACATGGCTGTAGTACCTCTACAGCTGGTTAACTCGATATATCCTATATCACTCTAAGGGTTCAAATAAAATAATTTTCACAGTTTTAAAATCATCTGAACAGACATTTCAAATATTCTAAGCAGATATGTAACATACATAATTTTTTAAAATCGCAGAGACAAATATTTAAATATTTCGAAACCGACTTTAAAATAACTTTCGGAGAATAAAAACAATTAATAACAACGGAAGGAATAGATTTACGAACGGAATGAATTAAATATAACTAATAATAAAAAGAGTAGCGTCGAAGAGAAAGGGGAAGAAATCTGTACCTTAGAATAACAATAATAGATACTAACGAAATTATCCAGACTCAATATGATGCTTTTAGCTTGCTAGTATTTTCACTATGTTCGTATCTCACCATCCTTATGTTTCAATGATATTTGTGTTTATATATAATCATCATGCACTCCTCCAATTACACATCAAACTCAAGAATTAAAAATGGAGATGTATGATTATTGCATATTACCAGAACATGAAATTTCCCTACTTTTCTTTTGACCCGAGCAACTAGTTTTAGGATTTTTAATAAATAACTCATATGTTTATATGTATATATAGACTCTTAATAATTATCATGCTTCTAATCTAATTACTATTTTATTACAAATTCTATTTCTAATCAAATTCAATATAATAAATATTATGGTAAAAGAAAATAATCTTACAAATTCTAATCTAATTCTAATTTTTATTACTAATATATAAATAAATAAATTACAGATATTACATATATACCCCCTTAAAAAGGATTCCATCCCCGGAATCTAAAGAAACTAAAACTCATTCATGAATCAAATAAGTGCGGATATTTATCACGAATAGATTTTTCTAGTTCTCAAGTAGCCTCTCTCTGAGAATGATTTTTCCACAAGATTTTAACAAAGGGAATAGTTCTCCTCCTCATAATTCGTTCGTTTCAAGCTAAAATAGCTTCAGCTTCTTCCTCACAAGAAAGATCTTCCCTAATTTTATGTAACAGATATTGAGCTACGTGCAACGGATGATACCTTTAGCCTCTTAAAACAGACACATGAAACATATTATGCACAAGAGATAACTGTGATGGTAATGCTACTCTATAAACAACTTCCCCCACTCTCTCTATAACGTCAAAAGGACCAACATATCTTGGACTAAGCTTCCCTTTCATACCAAAACGTTTAACACCCTTCCAAGGAGATACTTTTAAAAACACATTATCATCAGGCTTAAATCCACAAAACTTCCTCTTTTGATATGTATAACTCTTTTGACATGATTGAGCTTCTTTTAAGTTTTCTTTAGCCAGCCCTACCTTTTTATTATTTACCCGAACCAGCTCTAGCCCTTCAATGACACTCTCCCTAATCTCATTCCAATAAGTCGATGCTCTACATTTTTTTTACCATACAACGCCTCAAATGGTGCCATACCAATGCTGGTTTGCCAACTATTATCATATGCAAATTCCACAAGATACAGATACTTTTCCTAATCACCAGACCACTCCAAAGCACAAGCCCTTAACATATACTCTAACGTCTCGATCATCCTCTCTGACTGTCCATCAGTTTATGAATGAAAAGTTGTGTTATAATTAAGCCTCGTACCCTAAGCCTGCTGAAATCCCTTCCAAAAATGTGAAATAAACCTCGTATCCTTTTCTAAAACTATCGACACAGGCACACCATGAAGCCTAACAATATCCCACTGAAATATCTCTGTCAAATCTTGAATAAGAGTGTTTTCTTTAATAGCTAAGAAATGAGCTGAATTTATAAGTCTATCAACCACCACCCAAATAACATCAATCTTCTTGAAGGTCCTCGGTAAACCAATCACAAAATTCATGGTAATGTTTTCCCACTTCCAAACCGAGATATCCAACTTCTTTAACATTCCACTATATCTCTGGTGTTCAATCTTCACCTATTGACATGAAAGACATTTCCCCACAAACTCTGTTATGTCTCGTTTCATCCCACTCCACCAGAAGTGCTTCTTCAAATCCCTATACATCTTAGTAAAACTTGGATAAATAGAGAATGAAGAACTAAGAGCCTCATTCAAAACTGCTTCACGAACTTCTATATCTGCAGGTACACATAATCTATTACCCCACCATACCACACCATGATCATCAATATGAAACTTCGTTTGCTTATCATTTACCACATTCGATCTAATAGCTTCTAACATTGTTTCATTTTTCTGAGCTCCCTTAACCCTTGAGACTAGATTTGATTCCACCTTCAAACTTGCTAGGCTTGCAGCTGATTCTCCAATATACAACTCCACACCCAAGCGCTCCATATCTGAAATAAGGTGCTGCTGAGTAAAAAAAGATGCAACACTTCCTAAGTTCTTCCTACTAAGAGCGTCTGCCACTACATTCACCTTTCCTGGATGGTACTGAATTTTAGCATCATAATCTTTAATAAGTTCAAGCCACCTCTGAAAGGTATACGACTAGGCCTATTTGTAATAATTAGATGACAACTCAACTCTAACTATAAAGAGAAGTAAATAATAAATACCAAACAAGAATCAAGACAAAGACAGTCAACTAATCACAAAGGATCTAAGTATCAGAAATATTTTTATGGGATTGCTACTCAACACTTGAAGAAGTTCATTAATATGTTCAAATGTCAATGAAAAATAAAGTGGTAGTGTTTCATAAGAGTTCAGAAGTTATAAAAGATTTTAAGTAGTTACTACAGGAAGATTCCAGAAGAAGAGGAAAGATAGTAAAGCAAATGAATGATAGAAGGCCACAACTCAAAAGTTAATAAGTGAAGAATATTTATTAGTATGACACAAATGAACCAGACAGTACATTTGTGTGTCAACTAAAATAATATTTATTCTTCAGTTAACTCAAGTGGTTTTATGACAGAAGACAGAGCAAAGGCGAAAAGATTTCAGTGCTAATAACAAAGGTTGTACAGTCAAGGAAGTATGTTAAATCTACAATAAAAAAGTAGATTAATTATTTAATTTATTTAATTAAATTAATTCAAGTTGAAATTAATTTAATTTATAAATTATTTAATTAATTTAAGTAGAATTAATTTATTACAAAAGAAATGACTTTTTATGACTTTTAATAAGTCTTTTTAGGCCTTGATTAAAAGTCATGCTGTGTGTCTTTTAAAAAGTCATACCGTGTGCCTTTTAAAAAGTCATACCGTGTGTTTTTAAAAAAGTCATACCAGATTTTTTCAGAAAGTCATACCGAATTCAAAGAGCTCAAAAGTCATACCGGATTTCTTCAGAAAGTCATACCGAATTCAAAAAGCTCAAAAGTCATACAGGATTTCTTCAGAAAGTCATACCGAATCCAAAGAGCTCAAAAGTCATACCGAATTTCTGAAAGGTCATACCGAGTAAAAAAAGTCATGCCTGGCCTTTTTAATAAGTCATACAAGGCTTATTTCTTATTAAAAAAAAGGTGATAGTGACAAAAGTCATACTAGCTTTACCACCTCTATAAATATGAGGTTTTGGCTTCATATTTTAAGTAATTAAAAACATTCAAATTTCAGAAATTTGTATGCATTGTAATATTCACATATTTCTGTGCAAGTTTGGAATATAATTGTTAAACCCCGAACACTTCATGTATGGAAGAGAGATGTATGGAAGAGGTAAGGTGTTGAGTTCCTCCAAGGCATTAATGGTAGAAGCACCAGAGGAAGTAGAAGTGAAGGCTGTTGCACCTTCTAACAGTTCAACGGAGTATGTGGTTCTAGAATTTGGACATACTTCTGAAAAACAAAAAGATGGTGAGTTCTACTCGCTGGAAGAACTAGATTAGCTAGAAGATGATTCTCTAGCTATGGTTGCCAGGAGGTTTGGCAACATGAAATTCCGAAGAAACTCCTCCTACAGAGTTAAGCCTAATTTTGGAAGATACCAAAAAGGAGGTTCTTCGACAGTAGTATCAAAAAGCGGCTACAAGACCGGCTTAGTTGATAGAAGCAAGGTTCGTTGCTTCAACTGTAATGAGCTAGGCCACTTTGCAACTGAATGCAAGAAGCCTAAGCAAGGGAAAAAAAGAGAGTCTTACGAAGAGCTCAAAGAGAAGTATAATGCACTCGTGAAAAAGCATCAAGGAAAGTCATATCTAGCAGAAGGCAAAAGCTGGGATGACTCAGATAATGATGATGAGGAAGAGCTGGGAAATCTTGCTCTTATGGCTTCATCCGAGGAATCACTATCTCCCACCCGTCAAGGAGGAATAGAGGTAAATCCTTCTTGCCCTAAAATGTTTGCTCTGCTAGGAAAAGAACTAGATGGCCAAAGAGATAAGGTTAAGAAACTCAGACTCAAAATCAAAGATTTAATTGATGAGACTGAAGTTCTTAAGCAGTTAAAATGAAATCATGACCGTTGACTGTCAAGTTGACTGAGGACTTAGCTGTTCAAGTCAGTAAAGTCAGCTGTCATGTTGTTGTAGAAACTAATCTCAGAAACCAAATTGAAGAAGAAAAGAAGAAGTGTCTTGCATNATGTCTTGCATATAAGAATTCCTCGTATATTATAAAGAACCTAGTTGACCAATAGGAAATAAGTCGTAAAGTTGGAATAGGCTTCGAGTATAATAAATCTGTAGAAAAGCCAAACAACATAACCCCTTTTAAAAAAAGTGTTGAAGAAAGAGGTATCCCACATGTTGTTAAAGACACACCGAAACCTCTCTTCATAACACCGATAGCTGAACCCATCCTTGAGAGCTCCATACTGATTGCATATGAAATGCAGTTAGAGGATCTCGAGGAAGAAAAGAAGAGATGAGAATAGGTTAAGGACATAGAAAGAGTTAATGTCCAGAAAGAGAAGAGTGCACCGGAGACACCAGTGAAAGATGAGGGAACTTCTAAGTCGCTCAATCCTGGTATAGGTGCAAAAGACTTAAAGAATAAAATGAACATACCTAACACGTTTGTTAACAGTAGGGATAGTAACAACAAATTTCATTCTACTGAAAACTTCAAATCTGTTGATAAAATTGAAGTAGAATATGTTAAGTCACCTACTGTTTTGAATAACATGCCTATTATTGATGTTTTCTATAAACCTTGTGGTATATTGAATTGTATGTTAAGTGCTTTTAATGCTATGACTGCTTATTTTAAACGCATGATTACTAAGAAAGATAACATGACACCTAGACAATACATCAATAATAAATTCACTAAATCCAAGACTGCAACTCCTTCACCTGCTAAGAAGGAAACATACATTCCCAAGTCTAAACAGAAATTTGTTAAGACTGTTTATAAGAAGGTAGGTACAGTCAAGGAAGATGATGTTGTTATTCGAAAAGGATCTACTGTCAAAGCTGACAAAGGTCAATTCTTTAAGTATGTCGGGCCCAATCAATTTTGGGCTCCGAAGATGAATTTATCCGTTTGATATGTGCAGGGAGTTAAACAGGTAAACTGAGTTATATGGATCCTGGACAGTGGATCTTCAAGGCATATGACCGAAGATAGAGCCCTACTATCAAACGTGGTTGAAAAAGTTGGCTCAATCGTCACCTTTGGAGATAACAACAAAGGAATGACTACGGGATATGGCAAGTAAAATACTGGAAATATTATCATTGAAAACGTCTCTTTAGTGGAAGGAATTAAGCACAATCTACTCAATGTCAGTCAATTTTGTGATAAAGGGTACAAAGTAAACTTTATCAAGTAGAAATGCTTAATAGCTCATTTAAAGATGACAAACTGGCCTTGCGTGGAGTAAGGAAAGGAAACTTGTACTTAGCTGATCTCAACTCTGGAATTGAAGATGAAGCAAACTATTTCTACTCAAAGGCTTCATCAGAAGAAAGCTGGCCATGACATAAGAAACTCTCACATCTAAACTTCAAAACAATGAACTCTTTAGTCAAGAGGGATTTGGTGAGAGGACTGCCTCCGATGGAATTTACACAAGAAGGCTTGTGTGAGGCATGTCAGAAAGGGAAGTCNGCCAAAGAAATCAAGTCACAGAGGCACAGACACTACAAACATCACTGAACCACTTCAACTCCTACACATGGATTTATTTGGCCTTGATTAAAAGTCATACCGTGTGCCTTTTAAAAAGTCATACTGTGTGCCTTTTAAAAAGTCATACCATGTGTTTTTAAAAAGTCATATCGGATTTCTTCAGAAAGTCATACCGAATTCATAGAGCTCAAAAGTCATATCGGATTTCTTCAGAAAGTCATACAGAATTCAAAGAGCTCAAAAGTCATACCGGATTTCTTCAGAAAGTCATACCGAATTCAAAGAGCTCAAAAGTCATTCCGGATTTCTTTAAAAAGTTATACCGAATTTTTGAAAGGTCATACCGAGTAAAAAAAGTCATGTCCAGCCTTTTTAATAAGTCAAACAAGGCTTATTTCTAATTAAAAAAAGTCATAGTGATAAAAGTCATACCAGCTTTACCACCTCTATAAATATGAGGTTTTGGCTTCATATTTTAAGTAATTGAAAACATTCAAATTTCAGAAATTTGTATGCATTATAATATTCACAGATTTCTGTGCAATTTTGGAATATAATTGTTAAACCCCGAACACTTCATGTCGAATTCATTCTAGATTATTTTATCAATTATATACATTTTTCATCGGATAATTTTTATAATACTTTTCAAGTTAAAAATTATATCTTCTACTTGAACAATATTTCATTAATATTAATATTTCATGATTAATTAAAATAATATTTTCAATCTGAAATTTTACGACAATTTATAGATATTGTATTCAACCCTCTTTCAACAATATCAGGGGCCAACAACCTCCTTTGCCTCATGGTTAACTCTTTTTGTGTAAAAATGTATTTGAGACTATTGTGATCAGTGAAGATGTCACAAGTTTTTTCATACAAATAATGCCTCCAAATTTTTTTGGCAAAAACCACTACTGCTAACTCTCAAGTCATGGGTATGATAGTTTACCTCATAAGGTTCAAGCTTCCTAGAGGCGTAAAAAATTACCTTCTCACGGTGAATAAGAACACACCTCAATCCTCTATTAGTAGCATCACCATAAATCTGATGTCCTCCACTCCTTGATGGTAAAATAAGTATAGGGGCTGACACCAACCTTTTCTTCAACTCTTGAAAACTCTGCTCACGATCATCATTCCACTCGAACTTAACACCTTTCCTCATTGGTTGAGTCAATGACAAAGTTTTGGATGAGAAACTCTATACAAAGTTCCTATAGTATCCTGCCAAACTAAAGAAACTCCTCATCTCTGTCATAATGCTAGGTCTCGACAAATTTGTGATAGCGTCGACTTTCACAGAATCCAACTCAATCCCCTTACCAGATACAATATGTCCCAAAAATGCAATCTTCTCAAACTCGAATTCACACTTCAAAAATTTTGCAAATAATTTCTTCTTCCTCAAGATTTCAAGTACATTCCGCAAATGTTCCTCATGTTCTTTCTTACTCCTAAAGTATATCAAGATATCATAATTGAAAACCACAACGAATTTATCCAAATAATCATGAAAGACTCGATTCGTTAAATCCATAAACACTGTTGTAGCATTCGTTAACCCAAAGGCTGTTGGAGATTACGAAGCTGTATGAATAGTAATCATGATAACTCAACACTAGAACATGACAAGTAAATAATACTACGCCTACACAGAAATCAGGAAGAAATGAAGACAAGGCAGATACAGTGAATCAAGACATTAGAAGAAGTTTTGAAGTCTACTACAGGTCACTGAAAGAAGTTCATTTATATGTTCATGCCTCAGTGAAGAATAATGTTTAAAGACTTTCAGGGTTTCAGAAGTGTTGAAGATTCAGTATAGCAGTGCCACTAAAAGATTTCAGTGTAACAGCATTGATTGAAGATAGACAGTGTTCGAAGCATAGGAATCTAGAAGAATTGAAGACATGGTAAAGACAAAGGTTAAAGAAGACAGCTACAGTCTTGAAGTAATACTCACTGAAAGAAGTTCATTTATATGTTCAAGCGTCAGTGAAGAATAGATAATGAAGTATTCAAGATTGTAGTAGTAATGAAGACGTTGTCTAAGTACCAGAAAATATTCTAGTGAAAGCACAGTGTTTATTAACAGTCAGTGTTCGAAGCAATAAAGAACTACATCACTCTTGTCATTTGAATTAAATGAGATATGAAGATCAGGATCTGTGTTAGTCGTTTGTGAACCAGACCAGTGCACTAAACGTCAACACGAAAGATAATGGTAATTACATCTATGAAATAGANGACTATGTGAGTGGAATGGAAGAAAAGTGTCAAGGATTTGAAGCACTTGTAAAGGTTCAAGAGTACAAAGAAAAACAGCTGAACAACTCAATATTCAAACAGCCGAACAGCTCAACAGCTAAACCGCAAGTGACCAAACCGCAAGTGACCAAAATGAAGAAGTGCCAAACTTTGGTGACTAAATGGTAGTTTGACCATTTAACCACCAAAGTGTCAACACGTGAATATGCTGCTTATATTTCTAAGGCATATACTATGCAAGTCAAATGAAAACTCGACACCTAGATTTGCCTTAAAAGAATCTGTGATGTAAATTCATGTGGTAAAGAATTCGACACCTAGATTATACATGGGGTAGAATTCAACACATATAATTTATATTTTAAGGCATATACATGGTCATGGAAATCGACACCTAGCTTATATGGGAGTGAAATTCGACACCCACCTTTTATGTACAAGACAATTACATGTGGCTGAAGAATTCGACACACATGAATATTTTCTAAGGGAAAATACAAGGAATCAAGACTCGACACCTAGAATATATCCAAGGGATTCTCAAAGTCAACTCAGTCAACATACAGGGGGAAAAGAATTCGACACTCACAACTGCAGTTCAATTATTATAAAGCCTACACTATATAAACAAATGAATTTAATTCATTTGGTGTGCATGTGTGTGTGTGAAAATATACACACAGAAACAAAGAGATACAGAGAGAGACAGAAGCCGGAGAAGAAGAGATGCAAAGCTATACACATACCTTCTTCACCGGAGTTTTATAATCTAGCCGGTTCATTATGTTGTAATTTTATAGGGCTATTATAAAACACTCTCTGTTAGATTGATTTCTTTTTTGTTCATTCAGAGATCTATACATTGTAATAGGAATCAGTCATTTCTCTTTGTAGAAGCAAAGAACTAATCTGTTCTTTGGAAGCCAGTTATATTTTTAACTGGGTGTAGCAACCTCAGGGATTATATACGAAAGATATATTCACTGAAACTTGTCTCATTAAATTACTTGCTAATTTTCTAGAACTTTAATGTTTATTCATAAATACAGAAAATTAGTAAGGCAGCCTCCTAAACATTATTCACCTCATGAATTCGAACCACTAACCGAACTCTAAATTATTTATCCGCAAAAGATTCGAAAGAATTTTTTAATTTAGTGAGTATCGTATTCAACCCCCCCTTCTACGATACTTCGGGACCTAACAGATGACATCACAAGAAACTCGTAATGACCATATTGAGTACGAAATGTTGTTTTTGGAATATCCACATCTCTTACTTGTAACTAGTGGTAACCATATCTCAAATCTATCTTCGAAAAATATTATGCCCCTTGCAACTGATTAAACAAGTCATCAATGTATAGCAAACGATACCTATTTCTGACAGTCACCTTATTCAATCCTTGTAGTCAATACACAATCATATAGATCCGACCTTCTTCTTTACAAAAAACACTGACGCAACCTATAGAAATAAACTCGGTCTGATAAATCCCTTTTCTAACAAGTCCCTGCAATTGCTCTTTCAGTTCATACAAGTTCAATGATGACATCATATAAATATCTTTAAAATAGTTTTAGTCCTAACAACAAGTCCAAAAGTAACATATACATACTTTTATGACATAACACGTCTTTTCATCTCTTACGAGCGTCGCAAAACTACAATACTAAGATCCCTTCATTTTTTTTATATTCCAACATTCCAGATTATATCCACCATAAAATTTAGAAGGAAGTGAAAAAAACATTTAGATCCAGGCTCAATTCTTATTTTAATTTCCCTTATTACTGTATTGAGGTTTCTCCCATCTCCGATTAATCCAACTTAACAAACCTTGTCTGAATTTTAAAATATTCATACCATCATTTTATCTAATTAAATATAACACCCTAAAATAAGCTTCCTTGTGCGCAACAAAGAAATATTGTCAACCGAACACATTATTAAACTATTTTTAATCCATTGCCATCTTGAAATCTTCTTACCTAGTCGCATTCACATTTCGGTACCACATTTCAAATTCTATATATCTGATTTCACATTCTGCCATGGTAGTGAATAATATCTCTTTACATTTAACTCATTAATAATCAATAACTCTTAATATGTAGCTCACATCCCTATTTTAAAAGTCACACAATCCTTAGCAAAAATTTATCTTACTCGTAAAGCCAAAACAACTCTAAATACTCTTTTCATTTAAAAATCTTGATCTGCAATTACTAACATACTCGCATCTTCATAAGATTTTTCTTTTACTTTCCTTCTCAATCAATTTCTCCAAAATGTTTGATCAATAAATCCTTAAGATTTAATCAAGGTCATGCATCACTATCAGAAATAAATTTGCCTAGATAAGTATATTCTACAAATTATAAACACTCTTGATAATTATCACGAAGGCACATTAAAGGATCCATTTATGAAGACTAAAAGAAATGATTATGAAGTGATGAGAATGAAGTAAAAAAATGAGTCAAAATATATTTGAATAATGCCAAAGCTTCACGTCTAAAAAGGATTCACAATATCAAATACAGATACGGATGAAGTTCATAGAAAGAGGCAAGCTGAAGTAGTTTATAAAATTTTACAAGAGTGAAATAATATTGAAATGAACACAACTAAATAAAATCTCAAAAATGAATACCCATCCTAACGACTACCCAAGCTCACATGTCAAACCTAAATAGGTTTTCTACAAGAAAGAACCTAAGCTTTGATGACATCTCTATAACACCCCCTTCCCAAAATTAGACGAGGGGTTACTTATCAAACCACAAACTTGTATACAGAGTACTAAAATCCACCAAACTTAATAATTAAATAGGTCCAACAGGTCTCCAAACTAATATCAATACCTTCAAAATAATTCAAAATGATAAATGCGAATAAATCCAAAATCTCTAATAATAAAAATTACTAAAATAATCCTTTAAGTTCAAACGTCCTAATAAATATAAATAAGGGAGCCCTCCATCACACAGCTCAAGATCCCCCTAAGTACCTGCCAGAAGAAAGAATACGTATGAACCAAATGCCCATTACAGATTGGAATACATTTTATAAAATAGAAACAAGATATATAGCTGTTATAAATAAACATTAATTTTTTTTAAAACAAGGCTGATGCAAAGAGGGGTTATGATATTTCATACCGATACAAAGCAGATAACAGATACACACATCATAGGGTACCTAATGCGTGCAATAAATCGGACAACGTGTATGGCATATACAACGTCACCGTCAAATATCCAATCACAAATCAAATCAAACTCTGGATGCACCCACGTATCCTTAAACAAATATCAAATACGCAAAACTCGCCACCTCAGTTATTAGAAGGATACGCCGTGACTAATCACACTACCACGGAAGTGTCATGCCAGTGGTGGCGTAATGATATGGATGTAGTACCCCTACAGCTGGTTAACTCGGTATACCCTATATCACTCTAAGAGTTCAAATAAAATAATTTTCATAATTTTAAAATCACCTGAACAGATATTTCAAATATTCTACGCAGATATGTAACATACATAATTTTCAAAAATTACAGAGAAAAATATTTAAATATTTTGAAATGGACTTTAAAATAAATTTCGGAGAATCAAAACAGTTAAAACGAATAATTACGGAAGGAAGAGATTTAAGCACAAAACGAATTAAATATAACTAATCCTAAAAAGAGTAGCGCCAAAGAGAAAGATGACGAAATCCGTACCTTAGAATAACAATAATAGATACTAACAAAATTATCCAGACCTAGTATGATGCTTTTAGCATGCTAGTATTTTCACTATGTTCGTATCTCACCATGCCCATATTTCAATGACGTTTGTGTTTATATATAATGCTCATGCACTCCTCCGATTACACATCAAATTCAAGAATTAAAAACGGAGATATATGATTATTGCATATTACCAGAACATAGAATTCCCCTGCTTTTCTTTTGACCCGGGCAGCTAGTTTTAGGGTTTTTAATAAATAACTCATATGTTTATATGTATATATAGACTCATAATAATTATCCTGCTTCTAGTCTAATTACTGTTTTATTAAAAATTCTATTTCTAATCAAATTCAATATAATAAATATCATGGTTAAAGAAAATAATCTTACAAATTCTAATCTAATTCTAATTATTATTACTAATATCTAAATAAATAAATTACGGATATTACAATACACTTAAATATAAATATTAAGACTACTATACCCTTAGATTTATTTAATGTACTTTATATGACTTGTAACTAATAATTAATGAGTTGATATATAATTATTTCATTTTCACTAGTTTTAATCTGATAGTAATTCAATTTTTTTGAAGATAAGTGTTGTAATATATGTTTTTTATTATCTAGTTATTTGAATAATGATATGATTCAATTCTCGAATTTTATTATATGTACATATAAAATATGGGTTGATTATATCTTAATAGTATTTATTTTTTTTTATTTATAATTTTTTGTGAAACCAAAATTGAAACAAAGGAGAAATTTTATTTTAAAGTTTATATGTTTAATGTATATTACAATCATGCGATAAAATAATTTAGTCTCAAATTTAGATTTAGATGATTGAATTTATAAATATTATTTTCATATTACATTTATATTATAATTGTCTTACATTTATTTTAAAATATCTATTATTTTAAGTTACATAGATAAAAATGTCCTTCTAAAATTATTAAGATGAAAAAAAATTGTGTATGAGACATATTTGAAAATACAACTAAAAATAGTATATATTTATAAACAATTCTTAAATTTGGGACATATCATAAAAATACCCTAAATTTTATTGGAAAACTTATTGTTTTCCCCTTAGTCAATTAAGTTCATCTACTAATTAATGCGGACTTCTAGATAATTCAAAAAAAATAAAAATTGACAAGGTCTAACAAATCTTTTTGCTTTAATTTGTGTTACATTTTCGCAAATTATCTTTCATTGATAGTTAATTAAATAATCATAATTATTATAAGAAAAAACTCTTTAGGCTGAAATGAACTAAAAATATCAAACCTCTTTAAGTCTCTATTCTCTAAATTTCAAAAAAAAAAAATAGAAGAAATTAATATTCTCTAACAGCATGACAAGAAAGTTGGCCTATTTAGGAATGGGTGCATCCCTTTGACGGCATATCCAACAGAGGCACCCTTAAGGGTGCCAAAAATTACCAGCACATTATATATAATAATATTTCATTTTATTTTCATTCATAGTAAATTTGACAACATTTTATTTCAATAGTTGTCACTCCGTACAAAGTCCTCAAATGATCTCCACATTAAATACTGCTCCAACTAATATAATAAAGAGTAATGCTAGGGATTTCAAAAATTGTCCCAAATTATTTTACCAAATGACATGGCATAATACGTGTCTAGTTTTAATTCGTAGGTGCATATATATGCACGCGGAGTCTCATATTATTATAGGAAAATTACTAATTATACGAATGACAACTCAGTATTCAGAACAAATTTTGGAATAATTTTTGGTATGTCTAGCATATTTCTATAATAAAAGAGGTAGTTCATATATGAGTAGTGCTAGAGACCCCGAAAATTGTCCCAATTTTTTTTCAAATGATGTGGCATGACACATGACAAGTTACCATATTATTATTATAAAAGTTACCATTTACCTATGTGACAACTCAGCATTTGAGAAAAAATTTGGGGGCATTTCTCTTCATATATATACGTTTCATGTAAGATTTATTTGTTTTCTATTTTGAGGAGATGCCAAAGATTGACAACCTTTTTGTGGCACTCTCCTAGAACCCTTGAAACTCCATTAAGTGACAACTAATAATGTCATGCCACATAGACTTATCACCCCCTATCAGAGATATTCTAATAGGACAATAAATGAAAGTTGGGTCATTTAGAAATGTATGCATCCGCATAATAACTGTAATCAACCAACATTTAAAATATGTAATAATTGTTATTGAACTTCATGGCACATAAAACTAAACTAAAGGTACGTTTAAAATTATTGTTTAAAACTGTTTTGTTATGAGAAAAAATGTTAGTAAAAAAATGTTGTTGAAAAAATTAAAAATCAAATAATTGTTTGATAATTTTCTTTATTTGTGTATATTTTGAGATATAGTATAAAAATATTATTTTTATAAAGGCCTGATAGTCAAATATGTAATTACTTCATGTAAAAGTTGAAAAACAATATTTTTTAAGTGGGATTTTAGACCAAAAACATTTTTTTAGAAAAATACTTTTAAATTTTCCCAAACAGTTTTACCTGATTTTTTTGCAAAAAAGTGTTGTTACTCTTTATAATAACAATACTAAACTGAACCTAAGTGAAAGTGTTTTAGTTTTGTTAACACACGACAATTTGATAGTAGTATTAGTGGCAGATCATTAATATATTTTGTCACATGTTCACGTACATCAATTATTGGACACCACAACCTAATAACCTCAAAAGTGTCATACAGTAAAAGTCCAACTGCTCCTGCTCCCTGATTTAGTCATTTTCCTATCATAATTTCACTAGAACAAATACCTTTAATTACCTTTGTTGTTTGTTTATTTTAAAGTAAGTATTATATTTTGTAGGAACCAGAAACAACATTTATTAAAGTTGAAATATAAGTAAAGAATACGGTAACCGTTCTATTATTTTTAACAATATCAAGAAGCGATAATTCTAGTTGATGCACAAAAAAGTAGATATAGTAAGCACAAGAATTTTTTAATATCACAATATTTAATCTACTAAATTTACCTTGCATATTACTCACTCCATTGCAGTCTTGTCCACGTATATTTGCAATACTTAACTTGTGCTTATTTAGAAGTTCCTCAACAACATGTTTAAGTAAAAACAATCGTATCATTAGTATGCATAACTTCAAGAAATCGCTCAATAATATAATCATGTTTTTTTATGTAACATATCAGTAATACTATCTATTCTTTAATTGAAATATCCCTGGACTCATTAACTAAAATGCTAAATAATTCATCTCCATGATCTTGAAGGATAATAGTGATTATATTAATTATCATTGTATGTATTATATTCTTTTAAATATCCGGAGCAATCAACTTATTATATGCAAGACCATGATTAAGCACTACTTTCTTTACTTCTTCATTATGATCAACTATAAATTCAAGTAAAGACAAAAAGTTACCTCATTTAAACTAGAGTAATGCTAGGGGTACAAAATGGTGCACAAAAATATTTTTCACATGTTACATGACAGATTGTGATTGATTGTAATTTTATTTAATGTAATGGAGCTCAGTGTATTCACACGAATCTCACCATTTAAAAATGTTCAAATTGACACATCACTTATGCCACATCATTTGGTATAAATTTTTTGTACCCAATTTTCTACCCCTAGTATTACTCTTTAAATTAATTCTATTATTCATCATGTCTCCTAAATGCCAAATTTTGACGCAAGCACGACCTAATAATATCTATTGTAACAATCAAACAAATGTGATTATCCAAACATGCTTGTTATGTTTACTTCGATAGAATAATTTCAATGTGTTATTTTCGATTCATTAAATTTTGAGAAACATTTGTACATTTATTATGTATATTATTATGATTTCTAACATGCTCATCTAACCTTTTTAAATCGTACCTCTAATCGGTAAATCCTTCAGTAACGAATGAGTCACCACCACTTTGACCATCACGTATCGGCTTGAAGAGATAATAGTATAAGAAATATGTTGAATCTATTATAAACTTTATATTACAGAACTATAAATATAATGTAAAGAGCATATGTAATAAGGAAATGATACTGAGATGAGATGAACTCAATTGTATTTCTTTTTGATGCAGTTTGTACATTGTATAATATGTTCTAATTATAGAACATGAGCATCTACCGCCTTTAGTATGAAACATAGCTCTGCTGCAGTTGGCTTTTCAACTTGTCATTAATTCTCCGTGTATTGGGAAGCAAAGGTAGACTTCAAATAATTTACAACCTTTCACATTGACAATTATTTAACTCTAATATATTATAACACTCCCCCTTAATTGTCAAATATGAGTTATTACAAAGATTGACTGCCTCATTAAAACCTTGCAAGGAAAAACCCAGTGGGATAAAAACCTTGACGAAGGAAAAAGAGTACAGTCTCCCCCTGAATAAAACGTCTCACATTTTGACATCTTGTTGTAGCAAGTTTCTTAATCTCCGCATGCCAATATTATTTCGCAGTTTTTCAAATGTTGATGTGGGTAGTGACTTTGNTTCGCAGCTTTTTATATGTTGATGTGGGTAGTGATTTTGTAAGTAAATCTGCCTGATTTTCACTTGAGCGAATTTGTTGTATATCAATGTCACCATTTTGTTGGAGCTCATGACTATAGAAAAATTTTGGTAAGATGTGCTTTGTTCGGTCTCCTTTGATGTATCCTTCCCTGAGTTGCTTAATACATGCTGAATTATCTTCAAACATGATTGTAGGAGTGTCCGAGATGTCTGATAATCCGCATGATTCTCGGATATGTTGAATAACAGACCACAACCAAATACATTCCCTACTTGCTTCATGGATTGCCAATAACTCTGCGTGATTTGATGAAGTTGCCGTCATAGTTTGTTTTTACAGATTTCTAAGAAATAGCAGTTCCACAATATGTGAATAAATAACCTGTCTGTGATCGTCCAAAATGAGGATCTGACATGTACCCAACATCTGCATATCCAATCAGTTGTGATTTTGAATTGTTTGGAGAGAATAGTCCAAGATCAATTGTCCCACGGAGATATCTTAATATGTGTTTAATTCCATCCCAATGCCTTTTAGTTGGATTAGAACTGAACCTTGCCAGTAGATTTACAGCAAATGCAATATCAGGACGAATCTTGTTTGCAAGATATATGAGAGCACCAATAGCACTGAGATATGGAAATTCAGGTCCAAGAACATCTTCATCTGGTTTTCTGGGACGGAATGGATCTTTTTCAACTTCAAGTGACCGGACAACCATTGGTGTGGTTAGTGGATGAGATTTGTCCATATAGAATCGATCAAGAACCTTTTCTGTGTAAGTGGACTGATGAA
>QRFB01019349.1:6249-19057 GCA_008931105.1 Oenanthe javanica
AACAAAGGACAAACACTGGGATATGGCAAGATTGTACTTAGAAATGTCATCATTGAAGAAGTAGCTATAGTTAATGGCTTAAAACACAACCTACTTAGCATTAGTCAACTTAGAGATAAAGGTTACCATACTGGCTTTGACAATAAAGAGTGTCTTGTAACTCACAAAAAAACATGCATTTTGGTCTTCAAAGGGCACAAGCATGGTAACATATATGAAGCCAACTTGGAGAATTGTATTTACAATGAAGTCACATGTTTATACAACAAGGCCTCGACTGAAGAAAGCTCGAAATGGAATAAAAAATTGTCACACATCAATTTCAAGACACTCAACAAGTTGGTTAAACAGAATCTTGTGAGAGGATTACTAAAGGTTGATTTTGTGCAAGATGGACTTTGTGAAACATGTCAACTTGGAAAGCAAAAGAAAACATCCTTCAAGAGCAAGACAATAAACACAATCTCTGAACCCTTTTATTTATTATATCTTGATTTATTTGGTCCAGTAAATGTGATGTCAATTAACAAAAAGAAATATGCTCTTGTCATTGTAGATGATTTTACAAGATTCACATGGGTTTTCTTTCTACATTCAAATGATGAAGCTTCACAACACATAGTAGACCATAACACTTTTCAGGAAATAAAATCAAAGAAAATAGTTAGAGTTCTAAGAAGTGACAGTGGTACTAAATTCAAGAATGCAACCATGGAGGAATATTGTGCATCAAAGGGAATTACTCAATAATTTTCTGCACCAGGAATACCCCAAGAAAATGGAGTTGTGAAGAGAAAGAATAGAACACTCATAGAAGCTGCCAAAACAATGTTTGCAGAGTCTAAACTACCAGTATATTTTTGGGTTGAGACAGTAAGTACAACATGTTTCACTCAAAATTGTACATTGATTAATATGTATGGAATGACTCCATATGAGATGATAAAGAACAATAAACCAAGTGTGAAGCATTTTCATATATTTGGATGCAAGTGCTTTATATTAAAAGTACTTCCAGAAAATCTAAGCAAATTTGAAACCAAGGCTGATGAAGTAATTTTTCTTGGATATGCATCAAACACAAAGGCATTCAGAGTATTTAATCTCAGAACCAAAATTGTTATAGAATCTATTCATGTTGCATTTGATGACAAAAAGATTACAAGATTGCAGGATTAAACAGAGTCTACAACATTGAAATTTGAAAATTTAAAAAGTTCTGAGATAGATGAAGATGATGAGGATGAAGAGATTCAAATAACTCCTGAAACAACACGAAGTCCTGCACACTCTGAAGGGGAGCCAAAAAATTTAACTCTAAATAATTCAGATTCTACCCAGACAGAGTCTAGACAGACATATTTAAGTTTTTCAGAGTCTAACTCTTCAGGGTCTGGAACATGAAACTCTGAATTCTTCTCTAAGACAAACAATCCATGGGGTGTCTCTTCATTTAAATTTTAATCTCACTTAAGAAATGCCAATGATTTAGGAGGAGCTTCAAGTTCACGAATCAATCTTCCACCAGCTAGAAAATGGACAAGGGATCACATTTCAGATTTGATAATTGGGGATCCTGAGAGTGGTATAGAAACTAGAGCAGCCACTCAAAATGAAAGTCTTTATAGCTATTTTCTCTCAAAGAATGAACCTAAGATAGTTGAGGAAACATTACAAGACCCTGATTGGATCATTGCAATGCAAGAAGAATTGAATGAATTTGAGAGAAATAAAGTGTGGAAACTTGTACCAAGACATAGATAAATTATTGGAGCCGAATGGGTGTTCAGAAACAAGCTTGATAAAAATGGGTCTGTGATTAGAAACAAAGCAAGGCTATTTACAAAAGGATACTCTCAGGAGGAAGGAATTGATTATGATGAAACTTTTGCACCAGTAGCAATATCGGAAGCTATCAGAATGTTTCTTGCATTTGCAGCCCATTCAAAATTCAAGGTGTATAAAATGAATGTAAAAAGTGACTTCTTGTATGGGAAATTAGAAGAAGAAGAATATATAGAGCAACCACCAGGATTTGTTGATGCAAAGTTTCCTTATCATGTTTACAGGTTAGACAAGGCACTATATGGATTAAAGCAAGCACCAAGAACATGGTATGAAACTCTATTAAAAAAATTTCTTCAAAATGGATTTATTAGAGTTACCATAGACAAAAAACTTTTTGTTAGAAAATACAAAGGTAATATTTTTCTTGTCCAAATATATGTTGATGATATTATCTTTGGTTCTACTAATGAAAAATTATGTGAAAAGTTTAGCAAGTTAATGCAGTTAAATTATGAAATGAGCATGATGGGAGAATTAAACTTCTTTTTGGGTCTTCAAGTCAAACAAAATAATGATGGAATTTTCATCAATCAATCAAAGTATGTAAAAGAACTATTGAAGAAGTTTGATATGCAAGATAGTACAACTGCAAAAACTCCTATGTCAACTGCCACTAAGCTGGACTCTAAACCAAAGGGTAAGAAAGTTGAAAACACTAGCTATAGAGGTATGATTGGCTCATTGTTATATTTAACTGCTAGTAGATCAGATATAATATTTGTAATATGCATGTGTGCTAGATTTCAAGCTGACCCTAGAGAATCACATTTAATAGTTGTGAAAAGAATTTTTAGATATCTCAAAGGTGCACAGACTCTGGGACTTTGGTATCCTAGAGAGTCTGATTTTTCACTAATTGGTTGTTCAGACTCTGACTATGCAAGATGCAAAGTAGACAGGAAAATCACAACAGGTCAATGCCAATTTCTTGGCAACAAGTTAATTTCTTGGTTTAGCAAGAAACAACAAACAGTTTTATCCTCAACAGCTGTGCTCAAATTATGTGGATGAGAAATCACTTACTTAATTATGGATTAACATTCTCAAATATTCCTATGTATTGTGATAATATTAGTGCTATTAAAATTGCAGAGAATCCAATCCAACATTCCAGAACAAAGAACATTGATGTCAGGTATCATTTTATTAGAGAACANTCAATCTTCAAAACTCTCCCATCTTCTAGGAAATATAAAAGCTTTTCCTTTGCTTGAGCTCCATCAAAAATATCTTTAACTATGTTGACTGATATCAATTTGNGTTAACTTGTTTCCCAGATAATCAATCTATTACAGAAGGGGGGTTGAATGTAATAGTACCAACTAATCGANCAATTTGTCAAGATGCTTTTGTGTCAAATCTTCCTTAGGATTGTGCTTTAGAGAGAATGGATCACTGAAAATATTTGCTTCACCCCTATAAACTTTAGCATGAGAATCACCAATGCCTCCTTTATCTTTTCTTAGTCTGGCATTGAGAATCAGACTTTGAGTTATAGTCCACAGAGGATCAGACTTTTTCTTCCTTATCAGAGATTGTTGATGGTCTTCTTCTTCATCATCAAAACTAAATCCTCCTGGTAGAAATGTTGTCCCTTGCATAGTAAGAGGTGTCTGTGGTTTAGTTGGAGCTTTTTGTTGTATTCTTGAGGATGATCTTGTTTGAATTTCTGAAACTTGTGTTGGTTGATCAATTGGCTTAGGAGTTTCAACAGTTTTAATTTGAGTAGGCTTGGATTCTAGTTTCTTCTTTTGAGCTGGAGCCTTTTTCACATATTTTNTCTGCTAGGTTATAATAATAATTCTTGAAAAACGTTGCGTGATTATAACCTATCTCTGTGTTTATATAGACACAGCTATAAGTACAATTACAAATCAGAATGGAAATAGAATAGCTTTACATAAGGAAATAGTCTTACAATAGGAATCCTTCTTACTATCCTTTTCATACTCTGATTCGAAATTGCTTCTTGACAAACTCTGATATTAAACTCTGTCGGTTGTTNCACAGCAACTGGATCCATTCCTGGATGTTCTTCTTCAAACATTTTCTTTGCCAGTTCTGCATCTTTTAGATTTTGTTCTTCAATCTTCTCAGGCTTATCTTCTTCTTCAAGCCTTTTTGCTAATTCTAGGTCAGCATCTATCAGAGTTTGCTTGTCAGAGTTTGTATCAGACTTTGATGTTGTCAGAGTTTGTGAGGTTGTCAGAGTTTGTTGCTTCAGAGTTTGCTTCCCTTCCTTATGACTCCCTTGATCTTCATCATAAGGTTTGTTAGATTTGAGAATCACATCCTCCTTGCATTTGTCTGAACCCTTCTCCCCCTTTCTGACATCATGACCTGTTTGAACAGTAAGAAGCTCGACAATTGTTTGCAGCATTCCCTGCATAGAACTAACAGAAGCAGAAAGATTATCCACTTTGACTTCTAATGCATCCTGTTTAGTAAAGACAGATTTGAGTTTAGCCTCCAGAGAATGTTGAGACTTGGAAATAACAGTTTCAACTGCTGCAGAAGATTTATTAACAAAGTCCTTAAGATCACTAACTTCACTCTTAAGTCCCTTGGTCATGATGGTAGATGCCTTCAAGATTGTCTTGAGTTCTGTAGAGTTTAGTTCTTTATCAGCTTTATTGACCAAGTCAATAACATGAGGCCATGAAATATTTGTCGCAGGAAATTTCCAATAGGAATCCCAGATATCTTGTATGTGAGAGGTAAGGAGATCTTCATTGGATGACTTTGTAGTAGAAGATAAATCCCTTCTGACACCCTCTGCATCTAGATCAGCTTCAATTTGACCTTTGAGATTTTCCACCACCATGTAATCAGTATACTCCATTTTCAATCTGTCAAGTGCATCATAGGAGCTAACAGGCCATTGCTTTGTGTTATATCTTTGAGTATAAGGAATGGAGAGATCTGTGACTACTTCATCAACAAAAATCACATCATCAGAGTTTGTGTCCTTCCCATCAGAGATCAGAACTTCATTAGTGTTTAGCATAGCATCAGAGTTTACAGGAACAGAGAAACTCTAAGTACCTGCAAGAGTAACAGAACAACCTAAAGCACTCTGATTTTTTTAAAGTAATCTCATTACTTCTCACATCACACATATCATAACTTTTAATAGTTAGATTTTGCTCACTAGAAGTAACTAACTTCTTGCTCAATTCTACCTCTCCTTTTGCCAGATCCTGTGTCTGCCTCTCATTTATTCTGTTTTTCACACATTTTACCTCAGACTCACTGGAAAGGCTCAACACACAATGTCCTACAGAAATAAGAGGTGGTTGAGAGAGAAGATGTGTAGTCACATGAATAAGGGTATTCTTTTCAGGACTATCCATGATCATCCCAGCAGTAAAGGTATGAAATATAAATTCTGAACTTATGCAATCAGATAAAGTAAATTCTGAAGAAAAGTCAGAGTTTATACCTTGATCTTTTGAAGTTGAAGATGGAGTCTCCATGGGCTGTGCAGAAATTGGTTACACTAAAATAGCATCAGATTTTGCCTGTGGAGCTTCATCAGAGTTTGTCTGTCTAAAAGTAGAATCTTGGTCTGCAATCATAAAAGTGATGATTGGTTCTTGTGGGACCTGAGTCATATCTTCAGCTGCTTCACCACTTTGAGGTGAAGGTTCTTGTGGGCTTGACTCTGCCAGAGATTGGCCTTCAGCATCAGCAACAGCAAGATCTTCTAAATTTGATTGAGTGTCTGCATCCAAACTTTGATTGGATGGTTCTTGTGTGGCTCGATCATTAACAACTTCTTCAACCCTTTGAGCCGAAGGTTCGTGTAGGTTGTGCTCCTGATCCTTACTGGCTTCATTTGCTGGAATTGTGGCTTCTATTGAACTTTGATCAATAGGTTCTTGTGTGCCTGGCCCTTCAATGACTGCTACCTCACTTTGAGAAGTAGGTTCTTGTGTGTCTTGGCCAAAAGAGACAGACTTCTTCTTCTTTCTAGAAAAGAGTTTGGAACTTGGAAAGGCTGAAGTTGATTTTGATTTGTTTGCCTCCATTTCTTTTCTGACTTGTTCAGCTAGCTCCCTTACTCTTTCATAAGACATCTCCTTTATAATTTGCTTAAGAGAGTTTGTTGGAGAATCTGAGATTTGAACTGGAGCTGTTTCACTAGATTTTATCCAATCATCAGAGTTTATCGCGTCAGTGTTTAAAAGTTGAGGTGTTGGCTGATCAGAGATCGGAGCGTCAGAGTTTATGACTGCATCAGAGTTTATAACTTCAATTTGTGCAGCCTCAGAGTTTGCAATCTTGACTAATCTTCTCTTTTTTTACTTCACCTCAGCCCTAATCTCAGAAGCCTGTTCAACTGCCTTTCTCTGAGCAAAAACGAACCCTTCATCAGAATCTATATCTTCATCAATTAATTTTCTCTTTTTCAGAGAAGATTCTGTCACTGACTTCCCTTTCCTTTTGCTTGAGCCCTGTTGAGAGGTGTATTTTGCAACTACAGCCTTTTGGGAGACTGTAGAGGTTGGAAAAGGTGTTTGGGTATCAGTGTTTGGAGGGTGGCTTGGGTTTGAATCAGAGGGTGCTAAACTCTGATCCATAGCCACTGAGAGAAAATCCCTGCCATACATGGTAGGCATTCTCTGATTTAAGAGAAGCCTGACCCATGTGGGATAAAAGAGAGGAGAGAGATTACCTTTCTTAGTGTCCTTCCTAGCTAGGTCAGCAAAAATTCTTTTGTTCATACAAAAACTAGCTAAACTCTGATCATTCTCAAGACTTACATTAGGCAGCAAATAATTAAAAATTAACTGAAGAAATCTAGCAAAGTATACAGTGTGAACATCATCATCAATTTTGCTAGCCAGTTGCCTAATAATAAAACAAGGAAAATTAAAATTGAGATTATGGGTAAGAGAATACCCAATTTGTTGTGCTAACTATGGAATTGCATCAAAATTTGTGCATTTGCCTATGAAGGCCCTTGTGATGCAGTCAAAGAAGAAACTCCATTCTCTTCTAAGATTGGGTCTTGTCAAGCTCCCCAACTTTGATTGGCTTCCTCCATAGCCTATAGTCCTAAAAAAGTCTTTGATTTGATCATCTCCCACAATATCATCATACTGAGCCACTTCCGGGAGATGAAGGGTTTGTCGAACAACAGTAGGTGTTATCATGTGCTTGCCATTGCCGTGGAATGTAATGATTGGTTCTTCATCATCATCTGCATTGTTAAACTTGGCAGTTGACCATATCCTTATCAGAGATTGAGCAGAAAAGTTTAACGGTTCCTGTAGTGCATAGCCAATGTAACTTTGTGCTAGAAAATCCTGAATAACATGAAAATCTTCAGATGCATCGGTCTTATTTAATAAAGAAATATAGTTTGTAGCAGCAAAAGTATAGTTCTGGAAGGTTTGTCCTTTGGATGCCATGGAAACAAGAAAGAGTTGCAGGTTAGAGCAGTTTAGGGTTTGTAAAACGAGAGAAATAATAGATACAGATGATTAATTCAAAATGACAATAAGAATTAAATTGTGCCCTTTCAATTGCATAGAACCTGTAGCGGGATACGTGGCATAAAATGATTGGTGGAATAATGATTAATACAAGTCTCAAAATACAGCATATGTATGTGTGTATCTGTGTAATGATATGAACCGTCAATCGTGAGAAACACGCGCCTTATGACAAATCCAATCAGAGAGAAATAATTATGATGTCATAAAATAAAATAAGATGTCATAAATATTATCTCAGAGTTTACCACTTAATCATAGTTTACAGATCAGAGTTTATATGAGTCAGAGTTTAGTAAGTACTGTCAGAGTTCACCATACTCTGACAACTAGCGATCAGAGATTAGATGCTTCATTGATCAGAGTTTACTCCATTTCCATCAGAGTTTACTCCATACTCTGACAAATACTCTGAGTGTCTGAGATTTGCTAAGTTGAGCCACTTGTCACCATCCCTAATTCAGAAACCAGTTTGTTAAATGTTGCTTCAGGCAAAGATTTAGTGAATATGTCTGCTATTTGTTGATCTGTAGGAANCCATCCCTAATTCAGAAACCAGTCTGTTAAATGTTGCTTCAGGCAAAGGCTTGGTGAATATATCTGCTAATTGTTGATCTGTAGGAACAAAATGTAATTCAATTGTGCCTTTCTCCACATGTTCTCTTATGAAGTGATATCTGATACTAATGTGCTTTGTCAGTGAATGTTGAACTGGATTTCCTGTCATTGCAATAGCACTTTGGTTATCACAATAAATAGGAATTTTTGAAAATTTCAAACCATAGTCTAGCAATTGATTTCTCATCCATAAAATCTGTGCATTGCAGCTTCCAGCAGTAATATATTCAGCCTCTGCAGTTGATGTTGAAATTGATTTCTGCTTTTTGCTGAACCATGACACAAGTTTTTCACCTAAAAATTGACAACTGCCACTTGTGCTTTTCCTGTCAATTTTGCATCCTGCAAAGTCAGCATCTGAATAGCCTATTAATTTGAAAACAGACTCCCTAGGATACCATAAGCCAAGATTAACAGTGCCCTTCAGATATCTGAATATTCTCTTCACAGCAATTAAATGAGGTGCTCTTGGATTTGCTTGAAATCTAGCACATAGACATGTGGCAAACATGATGTCTGGNCCTCCAATGGCATGACTTGATCATTTCCCTTAGTATCAACATATTTTAAAGAAAATTTGCCCATTTGTCGATTTGCCTGTCTGTGTAAAGTCAGCTTCCTATCAATCTCCTTGAACCATTTGTGTGTGACAGCTTCTTTGCTCTTGTTAACTTCATAAGCAATTTGAAGTAGGAATCTAATATACTGTAGTTCCTCAGCCTGTTTGAAAAAGATAAAATTTGACTGACTAATCCATCTTACACTTCCACCTTCTAAGAAGTAAACCAGCATCTCATTCTTCACCTTTTCTGTACCTCCCTGACCTCCTTGTATCTTCGTTTCAAAAACATTATACACAATTTGAGCAGACACCACTTTATTTAAGTGCTTCTGAGTGATCTTCTCAAACTGCCTATCTGTCAAGGATTGAGGATCCCTGGTTAGAGTAGATGTTCTGTCAATGTCAGATTCTTCAAATCCTCCAAGACCTATCTTCTTTTTAGCTCTAAGTTGCAGATTTGATTGACTGCACTTCCAGTATGAAGGTTCTTGAGTTTGATCAGAGTCTGACTTCTTTCTTTGCTTATCAGAGTCTGACTTAGACTCTGATTTCCCATGTCTAGTCCCTGACTGATGTGTTGGAGTTCTTACTACTCCAGATTGCTTTTGTTGCACACCATCAGGACCCTTAGAACCATGAGAACTATCTCCATCATCACCATCTCTCCTCCTTTTAACTCCCCTTGATTTATTCTTGCATCCCTCATCCTTATGTCTCCTGGAGGACTCACCTTGCTTCACCTTCTCCCCCTTTTTGACATCATCATTACTGGTGACAGCCAAAAGAATCTGCTCAAGAACAGTGGAGATATTTGCCTGGGCTGCAATAACTGAATCAACCTTAGTGGTCAAATCAGAAACTGTAGTTTGAAGAGAGGCTTGAGTGGTAGTGATAGCAGCTAGAGCATCTTTAAAAGCGACCTCTTTGGATAATTGAAGGGAGTGAATTCTGTCAAATCTTGTATTGAGCAGAGAAGTTGTATTATCAACACCAGTGAGCTTTGTTTTAATATGAGAAATGTCCTGGACCACACTGGATAATTGAGCAGCAACATCAGGCAGCTTAGCTTTAACAGCTCCATCTAAGACTTGATCTTCTTCACCAGGATAGTAACCATGTTCCTGTTGAAAAGATTTTTTCTGAAAAGCCTTAAGTCTCTCAGAAAGATGAATATCCAAAATACACTCAAAAGAATCTTTATCATTGATGCCTCTTTGCTGTGCAGACTCCCAAGACTGAGGAAACACCTGATCAAAATAGATAAAAGAAGGAGTAACAAGATCATCATCTGTAGAATTGCATTCCTCAGCAACAGGCTCTGGCTTTGTGAATGGAGGTGTAGACTCTGGTGGTGGTGTAGACTCCGAAACTGCAAACGGGACTATAGACCCTGACTCCTCCTGAGAGTGATCAGAGACTGTAGACTCTGGAAGTCTAGCCCTTATAGGCATTATTAAAAGAGGTTCTTCTGACTTCAATGTTGCAGCCTCAGTGAAAATGACAGGGTTATCCACCAAAGCCTCCATGACTCTATCTGCTCTCCTTGCTAGAGAATCCACCAGGTGAAGTTGGGGTCTCTGTGTAAATGATTTCTGAGCAGCAAGAGCCTCCTCCTGTTTGCCAATCTGCACAATCAAACATAGTGAATTGTCATCCATCCCCTGCTCCAACTCATTGGACCAACTCTTTGGAAAATCTTGATCCCAATAAGTAAAGCTAGGTTCAGGATACCCTATTCTCTCATGCTCACAGTGGGGTTGGACACCCACTTTCTCAATCTCACTCAGGCTCTCTACAGCCTTTTCTACCTCTCCTTTTGCCTGGTCCAGTGCCAGCCTCTCAGAAATTTTTTCACTCAATTTGGAGGGTGCACTCAATAAACCTACAGAAGAGGGGTTGAGAGATAAAAATGGTGCTTCAATACCTGAACCACCTTGATGGAGGGGAACCCCTTCAAATGTCTGAAGGCTAGGGGTTTCCACCAAGGGGTGAGCATCAACAGATCCTGAACCCTTACAAGCATCTTCTCTCTTTTCAGAGTCTGTTGGCTCCAGTATTCCAGTCTCAGGGTCTACTCTAGACTCTGACAGCTTCAGTATGACTTCATTAGAAGCCAGAGTCTGAGTGTTGCCATCTTGGACTGTTTGTGCATGAGACTCCCCCTCAAGGTGGATAGACTCTGACAGAATAGATTGGGAAATTTCTTCATGAGCATCCATCAGAGTCTGTCCTCCCATATCACTGGGGTTCTCATCAGCTGTTTGGTGAGTTGTCAAGGAGGGCCTAACAGCATACTCCCCTGCCCCACTATCACCCAACCTCTGACTAGGTGGTTCTTGTGTGGGTGAGGCAGACTGAGCATCTTTATCACTAGTCACCACTGGTGCACTAGTCCCATCCTCCAACTGCCTTGCACCACCTGCTACCTCCTGTTGTTCTTCAAGAATAAATGCATCCAACTTGTGATGAAAGGCCCTGAGATGGATTGCATTGATTGCCTGGGCATCTGTGAGATTGAAGAGGTCCTGCAGTTCCCTTCTTACTCTTTGAAAATATGTGCCCTTGAATTGATCCAGTCTACTTTGGTAGGTTGGATAGATGTATTTGTTGGCAATTGTACCTATATTATGGACAAGATAGTCAGCCACCTGTCTTGACAGAGGTTGAATTTGAGAGATCCATTGAATGGCTGTCCTGTAGGTAACTCCATTATCCCAAATTGCTTCATAGTTAAAAACTGGTTGCTCAATCTCAGTTTCCAACTCAGCAACAGACTCTGATGCTCTCCTTTTGTGGACCTTAAGCTTTTTAGGCTTCTTTGTAATTTGCTGTTCAGAGTCTGGCACACCTAGTGCTTTGAGAACTTCATTTGTTCTGCCTTCTATGAGCCCAGCTGCTTGTACTTGGAATGAAGAGTTGAATAGGTAGCTGTAGAGATTTTTGACCACATCCTGTGCAGACATTTGTAGCTCCTGTTCCATTCTCTTCCTTAGGGCTTCATAGGTTGAACGAAAATCCAAGACTTGAGATTTAGACTGATGTTGCTCTGGATCTTCAACTGATTCCACCAAAAGATATAAGAATAGCAGTGCCTCATCACTTAGAGTAATGATTTCATCAATTAGACTTGAGGTTGCATCCAATGGCATTCCTTCCCAAAATGTCTCATGATCAGAGTCTAAAGGCAGTCTAGACTCTGACTCAACATTAGACTCTNATATCCTCCTTTGCTGTTTGTATGCCTGCACACAGCAATCATCTGCCAACTTGGTTGACATGTCAGGAATGAAGTGATTGAGGAGAATCATAAGAAATCTATGATAGTAGACTTTCTTTCTCCCCTCATGCACATTATTTAATTTTGCTCCCATTTGAGTGAGCAACATATCACCAATGTTGATTATTCTATCAAATAGGAGACTATGACCAATTTGATAAGTAATAGCAGTAATAGCATCAAATCCACTACACTTACCAGTAAAACACTTAGCAATTTGATCGAAGAAAAATGACCATTCTTTCCTTAAGTAAGGCCTAGTTATCTTGCTCATGTTATCTAAGCTAGCAGAATAACCTATTGCCTTAAACATGCTTTTAATGTCATCATCAGATACAATTTCATCAATAGGTTGTTTAACTAGTAATTTAAACACAGAATTAATAACATCAGCAGTAACATCAAATGTAAAATCACCAAAGGTAAACATTATTTTACCTGGTTGATCCTGAGAAGGATCAACTACCTTTGCAGAGCTCCAGGCTTGTGACACAGCATCCATGTGAATGACTGGTGATGCCTTGAGAATGTAGTGTAGCTCGGATTGCTCCAAGAAATCCATCACAGGGTAGTAGTCAGCGTCTACCCCTTTCTTTTCTCCAAGGGCGGCAACATGATTTGTGGTCATGAACTCGAAATCCCCAAATGTGAAAGCAATTGCCTTGGGTCCCCTCATGACAGTAGAAATGGCAGCCATTGAAGTTGTTGAGTTGAAAGTGATGGAAAAGCTTAAAGAATTTAGCTAGGGTTCGTAAAAAACCTCTGTGAATATTTTTGCCTTAGAAAATAATTGCAATAAACAAGTGAGTAAATTGTATGAAAAATTCTATTTTTTTCAGGTTGCATACAATACACACGAGTCTACAGCATATTTCCAGTCAAAAATAATTGTTACCGCCTATTTCAAGTCATTTGAACAATTTAAACGCAATCAGAGTCTGCAGGCGCGAATTTTAACCGATTCAGAGTCTAGGCGATATTTTTCTCAGAGTCTACAGACTC
>QRFB01019350.1:0-19600 GCA_008931105.1 Oenanthe javanica
ATATGATTTGCAGTGGCAGAGACAAGATTGAGACTCAGGAACAGGTTTGACTCTAAGCTTGCTTCATAATTGTTTCCTAATTCCCTTTTCCTGATTGCATAAATCACACTCCACAAGTAAAGTATTATGTAAGTTTATTATCTCATAAGCGATGGTCGGACAACTGAGATGGGATGTATTTGATCCCAGTTTAAGCAAGCTCAAGAAACAGCACTGAAGCTGGATCTTGATGGGATTGTAGTGATTGGTGGAGACGACTCAAACACCAACGCTTGCCTTCTTGCTGAAAATTTTAGGTGATATTACTGTAAATATTAGAATTGTCACTGTTAGTACTCTGTTGTACCTTAATTTTGATCTTGTTTACTTAAGTTGAACATACTCATAAATCGGTATTATTTTGATTGCATAATTTAGGAGCAATATTTTGAAAACCGGGTGGTCGGATGCCCCAAGACGATTGATGGTGACTTGAAATGCAAAGAAGTCCCCACAAGTTTTGGATTTGATACTGCATGCAAGGTTTCACCACGACTTTAATTTGTTATATACTTGTGCTCCGTATCTCTTCAATTACCAATAACTTTCATTTTATGATTTAGACATTAATTATAGTATTTCCTTAAGTAAGAAAGTGTGTAGTTTAGCTGCATTTGCACTAATAGTTTCTATTTTATTATTTATACCAGGCAGGATACTTGCTGAAGAAAAAATATAATTGCAGTTCTATTAGTATGTATGAAACCACATGTATGAAACTTTTTAGTTAATNTGTAGTTTAGCTGCATTTGCACTAATAGTTTGTATTTTATTATTTATACCAGGCAGGATACTTGCTGAACAAAAAATATAATTGCAGTTCTATTAGTATGTATGAAACCACATGTATGAAACTTTTTAGTTAATATAAGAATAGGTTCCTAATTATTCTGTCAGTTAAGCAAAATCGTTGACTTTTTACATAGCTACATTTATCTTGCTATATATTTGTATGAAATATGGCATCTTACAAATATGAAATATGTTATATAATTTGCGAAGTATGTCAAATTGTCGATTATTCATGGTATGACATGATTATGTTGATCATTGCCCAAATCTCAAGTGCTTTCCCTGTATTTATGATATGCTTTATGTTGATCATTTTCCATCCCTCAACTTGCTCATTCTATTTTTGGAAATATAATTCAGCAGCACACATATAATTGTGCAGATATATGCTGAAATGATTGGAAATGTCATGACTGATGCTCGTTCGACTGGAAAATATTATCATTGTAAGAATAATGCTCCCGATTTTTAATTTCAGCTGTCTTTATTTCTATATATTATGTCCTCTATCTTTTTATTTGTTTGATGGGTTTAAGCATAACTATTTTTGTATGTGCCACTGACTCACAGTTGTAAGACTGATGGGTCGTGCTGCTTCACACATTACCTTGGAGTGTGCTTTACAAACTCATCCGAATATTACTCTTATTGGAGAAGAGGTAATCCAAACAAAGAAGTTTTATTGTATGATTTAGCACTTATGAAATAATATGGAATTAGAAACTAGATACACGTTCTCATTAGTTCTAATGAACTTGCTAAAATGTTGCTGCAGGTTGCCAGCAAAAAGGAGACTCTTAAAAATGTCACAAACTACATTGCTGATGTGATCTGCAAGCGTGGAGAACTTGGATATAGCTATGGTGTGATACTTATTCCTGAAGGTCTTATTGATTTCATTCCTGAGGTAACCCGGGCTCTAGTTTATACCAGCTCCTTTATGCTAATGTCCTTTTGGGGGATACCGGGTGATGCTATCAAATAATCTGAGCTCACAAAAGCTATCTATATAACTATACTGTACAGAAGTTACATTCCTCCTGGTTTTGCTGTCAATATTTACAGGTACAGCAACTTATTGCAGAACTGAATGAAGTTTTGGCCCATGAGATTGTTGATGAAGGTGGTCTTTGGAAACAGAAACTTACAACTCAATCTCTACAACTGTTTGAATTACTACCTTTTGCAATTCAGGAGCAATTGATGCTTGAAAGAGATCCACATGGAAATGTCCAGGTAACCATCATTTAGTTTCTTTATATAAGAATTAATCAATTTGAGCTGTGTATGGTAACAGTTGCATGCAATTGTCGATTGTCTCTAGGTTGCCAAAATTGAAACAGAGAAAATGCTTATTGAAATGGTTGAAGCTGAATTGGAGCAGAGGAAGAAAGCAGGAAAATATAAGGCTCATTTCCAAGGGCAATCACACTTTTTTGGGTACATACGAACATCACAAATAAGAATTATTATTATAACAAGATGATCCAGTCTCTAATAGTTTTGCTGCTGATGAGCTTTCATAGTGTCTTCTGCATCCCTTCTATCTGTCATTGAAAGAAGTGTGTAATTTTTATTTTTTTTATTACATGTTCTTCTTAGCTATGAAGGTAGGTGTGGTTTACCTTCTATGTTTGATGCTACATACTGCTACGCATTGGGTTATGGTGCCGGAGCTCTACTTCACAGCGGAAAGACAGGATTGATTTCTTCGGTGTGTGCTTCCTGCTGTTTTTTACTTCCATGATAAAGTTTCTAAATTCGTAGTATTCTGTAATATATGAAACTGAAATTTTTTAGCCACCATTAGAGCATAATTCATTTGACTGGTTCTCATATTTTTTGTAGGTTGGGAATTTGGCTGCCCCAGTTGAGGAATGGACTGTTGGTGGTACTGCATTGACCTCTTTAATGGATGTGGAAAGGAGACATGGTATAGATACCCTCTTTAATTCATTTTCATATTTCACAAATTATATGATCCTTGTTTATTTTTCCTATTTGCCAGTGTGAGGATTCCTATATTTATATTTTTCTATGTTTGATCCTTGTTTATAAATTATTCGTCGAATGCAGGCAAGTTCAAGCCCGTCATTAAAAAGGCAATGGTGGAGCTTGAAGGTAGGAAATTATGCACACCCGTTTTGCTGCTCTCTTTTTAAAGATTTACAGTTCCAGATTTACATTTAGAATAAAATGATTCATCAGTTGGCATGTTCCCTCTGGTTGCTAAAGTAAATGATTTATATATTGAATCTGTGGCTTAGTTAATAGTGTTGCTTGGTCTTATTCGACTTATGTCTAGCTTTTTTTCAACTAACTGCAATGTGATTTGTAATGATGAATCTTCAGCTGCACCATTCAAAAGTTTTGCTTCCATGCGTGAAGAATGGTCCCTTACAAATCAATACATCAGTCCAGGTACACCTCTTTATCACATTAGTTTTCGAAGCACGACTTTATCACAAACAAATAATTTCTACGGCCACAGAGAAAGTTCGCTTAAGTTATTGTTGCATCTGCATGTCTATTGGGATGATTAATTGTCTAAACATGGTCGGTAAACAATTTAACATGCAAGAGAGGTACAAAATGATAAAAAAATATTAACAAGGAAAGTGCATTCAGTAATTTTGTGTGATACGTACTTTATTTTACATTGATGAGCAACATGCTACTGATAACTTTTTGCTGTCCATTCTACAGGCCCGATCCAATTTGTTGGCCCAGAATCTGACAAAGTTAACCACACCTTACTGTTGGAGCTTGGAGTTCATGCATAGTTACTTTACTTGGTCCGAGCATAGTTAGAGCCTTGACATCTTTGACGTATTTGCTACGCTAAATCATTGAGATATGCTGAACTGCGAGTGAGATCGACAGGAAGGATAATGTTATATTCGGAATCCATTGTTATATAACAGTGGCTTTTCTTCTGCTTCTGTTGTTTGGCCGTCTACCTGGTTTTCTAACTTTAATCATGTATATATGTGCCAAATCAAATAGGATATACGTCAATTTGAGTGATACAGAGTACATGGGTGTTTCATTCACTTTCGACTAATATCCTATCACGTAAATACTGATGTAGAGTATATTGCTTAGGCAAATCCAAAAAGGGGTGTCGACAGAGTGCATGTCATGTCACATAACACTCTTGTTGGGTCATTATTAGAGTCGAAAGGTGCCAGCAAGTGATGCCTATTGAAGGCATTCTTCCAAAAATCAAAACAGACGAAGGCCAACAATGGAACTCTCAACTCTCAAGTAATCCCATCAGTCATCACCATATTTGGTACCCTTGCGAATGTACCACATCTTGCGGCCTCTCTATGTACGTGTTTAAACAAAACCAAGCATAGTATATCCCCACAGAAGTAGGTCTAGGGAGAGATCCTTATGGTATTCAAAGAGGAGTGAGCGTATTAAAAATACAAAAGACATCATAATAAATGCATTACATCAAAATGCAAACAACAATGTGAACAGTCTAATACTTCATATACAAGGAATACTATGTTTCAGGTTCAAATACAGACCACAAATTTAAGAGCTTACATGAAATTTGTGACTAAAGCATCCCCAAATCTTGGATAATAAGATAGAATCTTAGTATTAAGAAAAGGAAATCCAAAGAAGTAAATTTCTCCAACCAAACTTGCAATCCTACCCCGAACTCCCCAAGAAAGTAAAGAAGAATAAAAGAATAGCAAGGACTAAGAAGCACTCAAGAAAGCCTCCCAACAAATAAGAAGATTAGACTTCAGACTGCGTAAAGAGGAAACGTATAAGCATGCATACTAGAAATATATCATGCTTGCAACATATCAATATAGATGTTGACGAAGAGACCATCGAGTCTCTCCATAGTTGATAGGAAAAACAAATAAAAGAATTAAGGAAAAAAAAACTACATTTTATACCAACCAGAGTATCTTGATGTATATTATGCATCTTCAAACCTTTTTTAGTCTAAATCAGTCCCCCTGTCTAACTTTGTGGCTTCCGGAACATTGACATCTTCCGTCCCATCATGATCCGCCAAAACTTGGCTGCTAGAGAAAGAGTTTTCCCCATTGATGGAACGCAACCAAGCTTCCTGAACTTGAAGAACATACTCCAAATGCCACAAGACTTCACCCATAGCTGGCCGGCTCTTTCCCTCATCCGCCAAACATTTTTCTGCAATCTCAGCAAATTTTGTTAACGATTCTGGTGAGTATGTCCCTTTGAGGTTCGGATCAATAATGGTTTCGAGTGATCTCTGTCGTTGCCATCGCATTGCCCATTCGGCAAGATTGATCTGATCCCTTGGCAAGCTCGGGTTTATGACAGCTCGTGCACAAACAACTTCAAACAAAACCACCCCAAATGAATAAATATCAGACTTCTCAGTCAGTTGTTGTCGCCTGAAGTATTCTGGATCAAGATATCCAAAACTTCCTTTGACTGCAGTACTAACATGTGTGTGTTCCAGAGAAGGACCAGTTTTGGATAGCCCAAAATCTGCCATTTTCGCCACAAAATTCTCGTCTAACAATATGTTGGTTGTCTTAACATCTCTATGAATGATGCCACGGTCTGCTCCTGTGTGGAGGTAATGCAATCCCCGAGCTGCACCAATGCAGACTTCTATTCGCTGCTTCCAACTTAATGGTGGGAGATTACTTCCGAAAATATGACTTCTTAAGGTCCCATTTGCCATATACTCGTATACTAAGATCATCTCATTCTGTTCATCACAAAAACCAATCATGGAGACCAAATGCTTGTGCCTAAGCTTTGATAGCATTTCAATCTCAGTTTCGAATTCCGTCAGACCTTGTTGAGATTGCGGGTTGGCTCGCTTAATTGCTGCAAGAGTTCCGTCTTCTATCTCCCCTTTGTACACCTTACCAAATCCACCTACTCCAATTATTAAACTGTCTTCGAAATTGTTAGTTGCTGCTTTAATCTCAGCTAATGAAAAGTGTCTACCAGTTCTATTTGAGGCCATCGACCCGTATAAACTCTGTTGCAAGGATCCTTTTGCAATAGCCGTACTATTTAGAAGAAATAGTGGTCGCCATCCAGGTGGATGTTTCTTAGTGTCAGTTTCTTTATTTCTCCTCTTTTGACAAAAACAAGTGATTAGTGCAACTGATGCGGCAAAAATGACAATAGAAGCTATTCCAGCTCCAATGCTCACCCATAGAATCATATTTCTTGAAGTTTTGCTGCCTCCTCGATTTTCGAGATTGCCTACACGGGCAAGATTCCCATTTCGACTCAATTTAAAAATCTCCAGTCCATTTAGGAGTGCATCAGTTCCAACAGCACCTGTTGTAGTGTCAGGACCAAGTTGTATCCAGAGGGTATTTACCACTGATGGCACCACATCAAAAAAATCCTGATGATATGCCTTGTTCATCCCTCCTGCTTTCTTAAAAACGTCAAAGTTGTCTGCTGCAGTTTTATTATTTACGTAGATTCTGAAAATCCTTTCATTTGCCTTGTCAAAAACTAGTTCACAGAAATGTAAGCGAATTATATAATCAAAATCAGGATCCACTTCAAATTTCCACGACATGTTGAATCTTTTCTCCATCACTTCGGTGTTAGACATAGTTCTTGCACTTTTATAGACTACTAGTGGAGCTATTGAAGTATCATTTGCAGAACCATAAGTAATGTTTGCGCGACTGTAGATTTCTGATCCTGCATTTGCAGTTAACATGTAGCTTGAATCTGCTTCCCAAACTCTGCTGAGAATCGAATCTTCGTTGGCTTTAATTGGTGAACCACCAACATTGAGTCGATACATAGTCTCAATCCCTCGTTTGCTCAAACTCATAATGCTTGTCTCCCCATTGCTACCCACTTTGCTGGCTGAATCAACAAACAGCTTATCTTCAACATTTACTATCTCTATAGCATTGACAAATCCAAACGATCCCTTGGTTGGAATTAATTCAACCACAAGAACATCACCACTGACGGTAAAAAAGAATTCTTTCACCAGATACGAAACACTCGAATTCCCTCCCAATTGCATTATGTACAGATTCTTGTGCAAAATCTCATCAGGGACATTAAAGCCAGATAACAATGTTATCCCATTTGCCTCAACAGCAAAAGAAGAGCCATTGACATTGCGATTCCCAAACGAGAATGGATAAAAGTGGAGCCTAAGAAAATAACTCCCTTGTGCTCCTCGAAATGTGTAATTCAAGCTATCAACGAACAGCCTCGCAGTCTTATAAAGCAGTGCATAGGTCTGATCCCCATCAAATGTGGCAGTTGAGGCCTCAATGCCTGAAGAACTAAGGGTGACATTACCCCAACTGGCCGAGTCACCAACCCATCTCCTACCATCCAAATTAATGGTAGAATTTGTACCACAATTCAAAAGAAAAGATTTTTTTTGAGCTTCTCCAATTCTTACACACAGAAAAACTAAAATCAAAAGATTTATACCCAATCTTCTTATGCCATTAATCTTCATCACTCACTTCTTAAATATGCTTGCTTCTCTCTATATCTCAACTTAAAGAGTTGTTACCCTTAACATAAAAGTACTAACTACTAGTTAAGAACACCATGAGAGAGAAATCTTAAAACCCTAATCTTCAACAAAGTTTCCAACTTTTTCAATCAATCAAGAAAACAATATAAAGAACACTGCTAATCCACAAGCATTGCTATAAAAATACACACTTCAAAGCAGTATGATAAATGTAAACTTACCTTCATCAAGCAAATCTTTACAGCTTATACACCATTAATGTTGATTCAAGAACAACATAAAAACCCTCAAAGAAACCATCTTCAAACAGCAAACACCCCAAAAGGCAAAAACAGCCAGATCTGAATCAACACAAATAAAAAGAAAAAGGGGACACAGGAAAACAAAAATGGCATAGAATACATGACTGAATATTACATGACACAAATCTTGGGACTAAATATTTCTAAAAATTACCAAAAGGGTGGTACAAAAGCTGTTTTTTTAGCTGAAAATGATAGAAACTGAGAACATGGGGGTTTATTAGACATGGACCAGAATGAAAAAGTACTTAACAGGGTGTAAACATTCATGTCATCCTGTAGTGTTTGGTTTTTCAGAAAAGTGTCCAAGTACAAGTACAAACATGTATGTATGATATTATTATATACATGCACTTTATTTATTACTTAAGCATTTGTTGTAACTGCCGTAACAGACAATACCTTAATAATTGTTCAGGCCATTTTTTTTATTAGTATGTAAAAGGGTTGACAGCAGCAGGAGATGAACCTCCATTATTTCTGAGGTGGCTCACATGCATTTGTCTGTTTTGCTTATTTAAAGAATTATCTTCACTATTATTTTTGTTTATCCATTTATTCGAATAACATTTTGAGTCCGTTTAATTTATCTTATAAATAATTTATCAATAATCATTTTTATATAGAAAGGATTCTTTGTTTTTAATTGTGCTGCTAAGCTGTTCATAATAAAGAAATAGTACTTTCAAATATAATGATATTTTTCTTTTCTAAAACGCGTTTCTTTAGTTCACAATATTTGAATAAAAACATATTCCAAATGATGTGTAACATTATATTTTAATGAAGCGGCTAATAGCATCGACATTAGTATCTTAATATATACACACGACTTTGTGCTTAAGAGATTGGAGTAAACTATTTGTATTTAAGAAATTTAGGTTGTTTTGTAGTTATTAAATTAACCTGAAAAATACAAATTAAAAAAAAATCAAAGAATAAGAATGTGCACTACAACACGCGCGTATTTGTTTTCAGTAAACAAAATTTTAAGAATGAAATATACTGAAAAAGATCCAGCTAAACATTATTGAATTTTTGTTATAATTAGGTTTCGGAGTAAGTTAACCAAATTAAAGATAAGATTTATATATGCTAATATAATTATAATATTTGAAAACGAAAACGAAAACATTCAAGGGACAAGGATGATTTGAAGGGATTTTGGCATATTTGTTGTTAATATACATTATCATTATCGGCTAAACTTACAGTATTTGTTGGAAGATAAGGAAACAACCTTGTGGGGAGTGTCTTAAAATAAGTATCAATCAAAATCAACAGAAGCCTTGGGTTTCAAACTACAAATTAAATTGNTTTTTCCAATTATATATTATTAATAAATTACGTTAAAAAATGAGTCAGTTTAACACTTAAATAAAATAGGGATGGAGGGAGTATTTAAAATTTCTTTATTTAAATAAAAATTTAACACTTAAATATATTTCATTGNTAATATAAAATTTTAAAATTTTTCCAATTATATATTATTATTAAATTACGTTAAAAAATGAGTCAGTTTAACACTTAAATAAAATAGGGATGGAGGGAGTATTTAAAATTTCTTTATTTAAATAAAAATTTAACACTTAAATATATTTCATTGGATGACCAGATGCATTATCCGATCACTATCATTGATGAGGTAATTTTTATATCATCAAATTCAACTTTTTGTTTTCGCTTCCCATTAGATAGGGTTTGTCTAGATATTCATTCTGTGAGAATTACTTTCAAGTTTCAACTTCCAACCCATTCTTATTCTCCACACCAGAGCAATGTATTTTCTGGAGATTTTTTTTATTCTTCCATCGAATTGACTCTTTAGAAATGTAGAAAGAAGGGAAAGATGCGGTAGCAGAAAAACAAGAGAAAACAAATGACAGTGAAAAACTAGAGACACATTTGTAGTCGATATTCTTTTCAAGAAACAGTTGGCAAAGCTCGTAAATCAGTAAATGTNTGCAAAGCTCGTAAATCAGTTAATGTACATGAATAATTTTTAAAAATGCTCCAAGTTCTCTGTTTCAAAAACATCATATGAATATTAATCATACTACAAGAATACCTCGCTTGTGAAAAAGTCCCCTCGCTTCTCACATTATCATATTAAGGTTTCCTAATGTTTGCATCTAAAGAAACACTAGACCAATACAAAATTNGCAAAGCTCGTAAATCAGTAAATGTACAGGAATAATTTTTAAAAATGCTCTAAGTTCTCTGTTTCAAAAACATCATATGAATATTAATCATACTACAAGAATACCTCGCTTGTGAAAAAGTCCCCTCGCTTCTCACATTATCATATTAAGGTTTCCTAATGTTTGCATCTAAAGAAACACTAGACCAATACAAAATTTACAACCCTTTTTCTAATCTGGCATGCTTTCAGCATTAGCTAGCGGGGAAAGATATTACAAATTACATGATGCACTTACGGTTGTAATAGATTAAAAACCATAAGACCAACTTGTTATTGCTCAAGAGGCATCCACTCTATTTCCAGATCCATTTCGCCAGATTCTACGTTCTGAAGCTTTATAGTCATCTTCTGTTTCACCTTGCCATCAATGATGTTTACTGTGCTATCTTCTGTTAGGGCATTGTCATGTGATTTCAACCATTTTCCAATCTGCATGTCCCCAAACATTCCAGCATCACCAAATGCGATGGCAGAGGTTATCATTGACTGGATATCAACCTCGGCCTCTCCCATAATGTCATCAGCGGAAAAGGTATCATGATCATAAACTTCCTGCGGAATCAAAAGATCCAGGATCAGTCACAAATAATGACAGAATACAACAATGGATCTGTGAGAAATATCAGATATGATGAGAATGCCATTAAAGAATGCACTTTTACCATTTAACTACAGGTAAATGCTTTCCGTAGGCAACAATGTATAATAAAGACATCTATCACATGCATATGAAATTTGACACCTCTGACGGAAAACAAAATGGACTTGGAATGAGTTGATGATTAAGGACTAAAGAGATTATAGTTATTTTTACAAGCATCACAAACCCATGCGATGCACGAGTCAGTATATTAATATACATTGATTTTCCAGAAATTTTAAAAGATTATATACTAATAAATAGTATATATTTAATGGGATCCAATATTTAAATTAAATTTCTTTAAAAAATATTTATGTATTTATTGTAAATATTTTTCTAAGATTCTTTTTTTTAATTACTCAATTATTTGTACTACGTAAGATCCTACTTAAAATTTCATTTAAACTCTATATTATAATAATTTTAACAAGACCCAAATTGTTTTAGCCCCAGCCAAAATGATCGACTACAGAAGTTCCTTTGTTCGACTTTAATAATATAGTATAGATGGATGGGTTTGAGGTTCAGTTGAGAGAAAGAAAAAAAGAATCTCCAATAATTTGATAATGTAGAAATTGTAATTAAAGAGAACATATAGCGACAGCATAATACCACTTTCAAGAGTCCATAATCCTGGGGGACAGAAAGCATCAGTTCCTCGTTCCATACAGGATTCAAGTTGCTCTTGACAACAGTTGTTTGGACCTTCTAATCACAGTAAAAAGCCAAATCAGATCAAATAAATCTCAATCTGGGATCCAAAGAAAAATAAAATAACATTTTAACTTCTCAAGGAAAATTATATTCATGAGCCTTTTTTCCTGTTCTTGGTAAGGTAAATCTGCAAGTTAAAACTAAAGTAGGAAAGGTATGTACGGATGTTAACACCTTAAGAAGTATCGCCTGTAAAGTGTAAAGGATCTTATATAACATCCCAACTTATCACCCTTTCAGTCCTACAGAAGACTATAAGCATATAGAGTAACACACCTGCTCCCCGAGCTTCAGGAGAACATAAGGGTCACTTGACAGCATATCTCGAACAGCCAAATTTCTGCCTTCTATTACTTTGACCTTTATTACTCCAACAAATTCAACCATGCCTTCCTGAAATAAGATTGGTAAATATGGAACCAAAACACAAGTAATATGTTGATTTGAGTACATTTTTCAATGCCCAAACGGTAAACCTGGACTAACATCACTAAACGCGTGAACTTAATCTTTTGCCTGATATAGTCAAGTGGAAAAGGGAAAGATGCACCAGGAACACTGACTTTGATTCTTATAAAATTAATATGGCAGCATTGATTCATAAGAACATAATCATCATATTAGCAGACTTTGTCGAATGTAGAATTCGCTTTGAAAGGGTAGATAAAGCAGATGCAAATGAAAAAATTACCGTATTCTTTGATGAACTACTTCTTAAATCATCCATAAATTTCTGTGATGAGCTTCTCTTAGGAGAACCCCTGTTAGATGAATTTGACATAATCCGCAAGCTGGGCTTCAGGAAGTCTTGATGCTCATACTTAGCCCTGCAGAATGTGGAAAAAAACAAAATAAATTATTGGAGAAAAAATATAGTTACTTGAAAGCATCTCTCACAATCTGTTTGAGGTATCTTGTCAATTGATATCTAAGTGCATTTCCATTGCCAAAAGAGCGCCATTGTCTATGTGGCATCACAAATTGGGTGCCTTCCTACTGGACTCGCAAGGGTGTCAACAAAAGTTGCCAACTTTTGTTGACACCCTCAAAATATGGTTAAAGCATATACAATTGTCCAAAAGGCATATATCCCCATACCTCTTTTAATTCTAGAATTATATTTATGCATATATACATAAGTAATATCGGACCGTATAGGCACCCCTAGTGAGTATAAAATGGGCAGTTGTTGACTACAGAGAATTTCTGACAAGGTAATAAAAACAAATAGGATTGATGTTAAAATGTAGCTTAGCTAAAAAATACAAACACAAAAAAAAATAAAATATGCTGGCACCAAAATTGGCTTGCAGCTATCTGACCTAATAAATTTAGAACGTTCCTCGTGACTAGCATTTGGTCCAGGCTTTGAAATTCCTTCAGGAAAATAAGCCTCATAGATTGAATTTGCAGCGGCATTTCCACCTATCTCCATCATTGAATCAATTTCATTAGCAGACCAATCATCTAATGTCACAGATAAAACCTGTCCAGCACATGTAGCGGCCTCAAATTATTTTATAGTCGTAAGGATTAACAACATGTAAGCATGATGATGGGGAAACTCAGGAAACACAACCAATTTTAGAACTTCAAATGTACTAAATCATTTTGTAAGAGAAGACAGTTAAATGGAATTACATGGTTAATGGACTGAAATTTGAAAACAGCATGAATGGCTAGATAATAAAACCCCAAGAAATGCTCAAGTTCTTCTTCCAGCACATGCATGTCCATTGCACATCTTAAGAGGGAATTCCATGTCTTTTGGGAAAATAGCTTATGTGTGAACACCAATAAGGCTGTAGTTTTACTGCCTTACTGGTGTATGAACTGATTTTTACTTACCATGCGAAATAGATACACCACCTATACATTCAAGGATGAGATGGCGCAATTTGTACCCGATCACAAACAGTTTCAACATTTTGTTTAACATGACACATATCGGATAATCTACTTCGCCCATCTAAAAATGATTGCCGATGATAGAAGACATTCTTTGTTTATATATTCTGAGTGCCATAATACCAGAAGTAAATAATTATTAAGAACATACTACAATTACACTCCCTCCTACCATTGAGTTCAAACCATAATGTATATTCATATGGCATATATCTTCTGAAGGAAAATTAACACTGATAATATCCAGACATTAAGTTTCATTGTTTTGAGGGAATATGAAACCTCATGCAAGAAGACATTACTATCCTAAGATAAACAACCTAGAGAACCTCTTCAACATACTGCTACTAGTGCATGTGGACATCACTATTCCTTAAATAAACAACCTGTAGAACCTCTATTACTACCAAATGCATACAGAAGGAGAAAGAGTTCCACCTTTGAAACATGAACACCAAGACTTCTGTGCACGCCACAACATTTCAAACATATAAAAACTCCAATATTGGCTGACCTGAAATTGCAAATTCAACAGATTCTCTAATATTTCACAATGGAATTTTTTTATATAAAAAAAATCATATTCTAGATACCCGTAATAGATACTGACTATTTGGGATTAAAAAAAACAAACAATTTGAAGAAAGCAATAGTTGTGAAATATGTATTCATAAACACTAACCCGTAATCTAAGTAAGTTTTCACATTTATTTATAAACTGCAAGATGCTTATAGTGCAAAATTTTTGTGGGTCAACTTCCTTTTTACAAACTAATCTAAAACAAAGTATCTTCTTACAATTCTGTGGGCCTCCTCAAACACCATAAAGAAATATTATTTGCAACAAAAGTGTGGTCCTTGGTATGCTATTACCAGTCATCCTTCATTATTTCTTGACCACTATGTTCTTGGCTATTTACATGGAGAGTCCTAATCTGCTACTAGTATGTGTTGACTAACGTCTCCATGAACTTTTACTATAGTACATTACTCAATTTTATCAAATACAATAAGAGCATTAGAGAAAAGGTAGTGGATTATGTTTGTAAACTGTAACTCCTATTTCTTATCAATTTCGACTTGTATATATCTCTAGAACATTTCATTTCCTTCCTGTTTGTGGCTTTGTGCAGAATGTTGCATACTTCCTCTTTTCAATCTTGGGCACATACAACCTTGATTGTCCATTTATCATATAGAACATTGGGAGGATTCTTGAATTCTAATCCATGTAAGAATTACATCATTTTTGGAATGGGGAAAAGATCCAAGTTTGGTGCCTACATTGGGCATTTATTTTACATTATCGAAAACAGCAAGATACTAGAAGCATCATGAAAGGTCTGTTCAATTTTTTCTCTATCTTAAGTCAAATTTTATATAATCTACGCCCTTATATTTGAAACCATTTAAAAAAGAATTTTAGATACCATACAAAACACACAACGTTGCAGACAAAAAATAAAAGGACACCAGATTGCAGACTTCTTGAGCACCGGCAAATCACACAAAACACACAACATTTTTCAATACTACATAACTATTGCTTGCATATTTGGTAGGAAAATGGAATACTGCAAATAACAGATTTATCAACTTAATAGCACTTACGCCCATTTGGGGTCTGGGGCAGAACAATCAGCACAAATACGGTTATCTTTAACAAGCAACAGACTCTTTAGTTTTCTTTTACCTGCATAGCAGAAAAACTGTCGAGTTAACCACTCTTTAATTTTCTTTTAAAGGAACGGAGGGGGTTGTACTTGTAGTCAAATATGTGAGTCCACTTCTCAAAGTTATATGTACCATATCACATGAATCATGACAGTAAACTGATGATGGAAATTGATTCACGTAAGTCAATATCTACACAAGCCTTTTCATATTACACTTGGATTCTCAGTCTGAACAGTGTTTTACATTGCAATTTTTGGGATCAGTTGGGTGCCATATTAAAACAGCTCAATAATGCTATATAATGAAATTGTTATAAATGTCCAAACAGTCTCCCACCATATATTAGACTTGTAGTCCTCAGTCCCATTTTAGTTGCTAGCTATTCGACATTAACTTTCAAGAGAATACCAGGAAAAAAACACTCTAGTCCATATCATCGAGCCAAGGATAAAATGGCAGAGGTATCACAAATTAGGAACAACCATAACAAGCTTTTTGAGCCATTCACACGCAGATCAAAGCAATATTCAATCAAAGATGTAATTAACAGACTTAATTTTAATTCTACAAACGTATCCATATGAGCACACACCTGAGGCTGCCCCAGGTCCGGATTTATTGTAACTCATTGCTCTGCTTACACACCACCAATCATCCAATAATACCTTCCTTCATTAACTGTAATTACATAACAACAAAAACACACCACGTATAATTTATCTACAAAGTATAAAAAACACCAATGTACACATAACCCTTATACATGATAATATAAATGATAAAGTTACAATCTTTTGGGGCATAAGCAAAAAAGAAACCATTTTTAGCGATGCATTACAATGAGAATTGAATTCATTTCTTCAAAAGTTGTTGCTTAGCTACATTATTAATAAACCCATCAAAATTAAAGAATACATTTTTCATTTTTATGTGATCATGTAAAAACGCACCAAATGATCAAACTTTATAATGTTTTCAAGTCATATCGAGAGGATGCGCAATAGTATTTAAAATAAAAAATAAAAGATCTGAAATTTGAATTACCTGAGAGAAGACCAAGAACAACAATGGGATTTTGATTGCTGTTGAGGTGGGAAGAGAAACAAAATCGAATGCAATTCCTTTTATTTTGTACCTTAATTACTTTTGGAAGTTTTGTATTGTAAAGTTATATTTTCCCCTTTATTCTTCAATTAATCAAAAAAATAAACTATACTCAATTAATATAATATCAATATTTTATAAATTCATAAAAAATAAAATCATAATCATATCTAAATGTTTTAAATTCAATGATTTATAGTCAATTAATCGGTGTTGGGTATCTTCTCAAATAAATTTTAATAAAATTGAGAAAAAAATACTTTTCTTAAAAAACGATAAAAAAATAATATTTAACTATACAAATCTTGAGCACAATTGGATCAATTGTAATGGTTTATACTTTGTCGTTTTAGGACTTGGGTTCGACTCTAAACTAACCCGGGTACTCTTTTTGCAGATGTATAAACCTGATTAGTCAAAAAAACTATACAAATATTTAATACATTTTTTTTTAATTTTCAATTACTGAAGATTGCCACGTGGATGGCTTACCTAAAAAAAAAATACTAGTTATAACCTTTGTAGAATGACCACATCTGACTAGAACATTACTTACAGCAGTTACAGCACTTACAAGTCTCCCCTGAGACAGTGAAAACACAAACACAGATCAATCTATTGATTCTTGAATGGCGACTCTGAACATGAGCGACGATAACAATAAGCCTCTGCGTAAAATAGCAGAAGCATTTAAATCTCTCAGCAACTCAATCAACAAAGATGATAATAATAATTCAGAAACCCTAGACACCATTATACTTGAGCTAGCTCCCTTCTCAAATGCTTGCTCTCTCGTCTCTCCTCTCTTTCGATGTCTCGGTATCGCCTTTCGATTCGCTGAAATGGATTATGTCTCCAAAGTAACTACTACTACTACTCATATTCTTTTATATACATTTTATATATTTGTTTGTGTTTTGGATGATTGATTCAATGATTTTAGCTAGATTGGTTAATTCAGTTCTTTTGATAATTAGGTTGGTGATCATATGTTATGCCTCGAAATTAATTATGATATGATATATTGATATGCATTATCTAGGTTGATAATTTTGAATTGAATTATGTCTCGAAAGTAAGTGCATAGTTGTGTATGAATTTGTTTGTTTGAATAGGATTGTATTACGTATGGTGGTGATGAATATGTTGGCTTAGAAGTATGATCTGTAGATGTATATGTATGATTAGGTTGATGATCTTGAAATGGATTACAACAAGGAAGTGAGAACATGGTTTAAAAGCATTAAAATGAAAATGTTTTTGTGTTAATTGATTGATTGACTGTATCTGGATTGGGTGATTTGATGTGTATTCTTAGGTCGATGATCTTGTAGAGGCATCAAAGTCAATATCGACATTAAAAGCGATGATGGATGAAGATATCCAGTCTAACTGTGTGAGGAAGGGCGGCAGTCATACCAGGAATCTGTTGAGGGTGAAGCGTGGTCTCGATATGGTTCGGGTTTTGTTTGAGCAGATTATAGCTACCGAGTATGTTCCCTTTGGATCACTTTTGTGTGTTTATGCTATTTTATGGGATAAATGGCTGCAAGTTGTTACCTTTTTATAGTTGCATCTATAATTTTTTTTTAAAAAAATGTAAAAGAATTCTTTTTTTCTCCTTTCGGGGCGAGAACGTAGGGGGAAATATTTTTAATAATATCCTGTGTGAGGTGTGTGACAAATAATAATAGTACATTTAAATGCTATTACTCTTAGGGTCACGAATATTGATTCCTTTATACCCCAATAATTGTACATTGATAATCTTAGTTCATCGTCTTCCTCGTTGAGAGAGCAAGAAAAACTATGCTTTTCTAATAAATCCTAAACCCTAAGTTTCAGCTAATGATATTACTTTTAACAGTTCCTTGTTTCCTCCCCCGTCTCTCACTTATGCCCTCATGTGCCTTTTCTCACTTATACTCTCCTCCAATATTCCACTATGAAGTACTATATTCTTTTCCAGAACACCTAGGTTAATTCCCTGGAATACGAATTTCCCTCCATGTAATGCAATGGATCTCATAGGTCCACCCAAGGGGGAGAGAAATTCTGCGTACAGCGAGATGTCCAAATTACATTATTATAGACATATGTCTAATTATCTATCGTCAATCTAGGAAACAGCCCCTGATCTACGATGATCGAATCTTGGCCAACTGTCTTGTCTGGAAGGGGTTTGGATAGGAATATAGGATACATAGACATAAGCGGAAGATTGACCATGAAATGATTAGTGTCTATATATCTAATGAAATGATTGAGTGTCTATATATCCAATCCAAACCCTGGGCTCAGGACAATTGGCTAGGAGCCTAGGAATCAATCAACATCGATCATGTACATAAGACGGATGATCTAGAACAATGTCATTTGGACAACTCAATGTAGACAAAACCACTATCACCCTTATCTGGTAACCTAAGACATCCAGTAGATGGGGGGGGAAATTATTCTTCCTGCGAATTAACATAGTAAAATGGGAGAAAGCAGCACAAGTGAGAGATAGTGGAGGAGACGAGGAACTGAGGTTACCCAGAGTAGATGCCATCACCAACGATGAGACTGACGATCTAGGGTTTATCGGTGTGTGTTTCTGTCTCTCAACAAAGAAGATGACGAAAATAGAGTTTTACTATTGTGGGATAGGCGCCCCTGTGAATCCTTAAATCTGAGGAGCATGCCGCAACAAAAGGATGGTCCCCTATGCATTTCATTCTTTCCTGGCCCTTCCAATTCTGCCTTTGTAACTCCTGACTCAGCATAAAAACTAATCTAAGTAATAACTCACTTTGGAGTTTGGAGGTGTTTAGGTGGCACCAGTGAGATCCGGCTAAGGTAAGGAACTTCATGTCGCGGCTGCTCCACTCCACTGCGGTCTCACGAACTGAACTTCGTTGCCTTCCCGCATGCGAAGCGAATGGGCGCTGTGCTGTTTTTCGGGGCGGGGAGCGAAGAGAGACCAGAAGAATGATTCATTTGGATCGACCAGCTTTTTCAGCCCAAAAACTAAGAATCAATGGAATGTCTGGACTACTGTAAAATGTTGGGCTATAAAGTCAATATTGTGGTATCAATATTTGTCTTAATTAGACCCTAACACTAATATCCTTGAAATATATTATTGTCATTATTCGAATGTNATAAAGTCAATATTGTGGTATCAATATTTGTCTTAATTAGACCCTAACACTAATATCCTTGAAATATATTATTGTCATTATTCGAATGTCACAAATCTCACTTGAGATATTATTTAAATTATTTTCCCCACCATCCTTGCGTTGAAAGGAGATCCTTTGGAAAATTGAGAATTTTTTGGTAAACATTTTTTTAAAGAATTTTATAAGTGTAACTTTTTAATATTAGATATTAAGGTAACAATAATGTAAGAGGGCACGTACAAGATGAATTCAACTATTGAAAAATTGAATGTTAGCAACTCATGCATCATCATGTACATAAGATAGCCTTATTGCTTCCCCTCATAAATGGTAAATAAGTGTCATAATTCTAAGGTCACTTGAATTCCTAGCTCTATTGATGAAAATCTGAGTTTAACACAACTTTCTTAATATGAACACACTTATATATATCTATATATATATATAGTCTGAAGTCTTTTGTGATTGCAAATAAAGTGTATCTAGCGTTCCAACTTGTATATATCATAGTTCAAATTAAACTCATATTTGATAGTTGATTTTCAG